>OU795036.1:38850581-38968751 GCA_917208275.1 Patella pellucida
TATTTTGTCTTAATATTGGATATCAGAGGCCTATCGTTTCCAGGTAAGATCACAACATCAATGTTGATTTAAATTGTCCAATAATTCGTGTTTTCGATGTCGAAGATTTTGGAGGACTTTGTGTTACGGAGCTAGATCCTTAAAATGACTTTTACCTACACAACGAAAATAAATATATAAAGAATCAGAAAATAGCACTGATATACGCAGTGCGTAAATTCGTACAATACAATAAATTAGTAATCAGGTCTAACAAGTTGTAGTGCTTTTCTTAACAATCTTGTCATATACAAAGAGTCCAGGAACAATTTTTTATATTGGTTTTCTTGAATAGTTTTAAATTTTATGCCGCAATTGAAACGGATAATCCGATGGTAGCGTAAAAACAGCAGTTGGGGTGGAAATTTCATATCTTGGTAAATTGGTGGAGGAAGTTGTGAGTTGATCTAGTGCACTCTAAAAGCTGGACGCGTCCCGGACGCGTCGAGTGCGTTCTGTTTTTTAAAAATGTGTTCTGAAATTCTCTAATGTGTTCTAATATCAATAACTCGAGTGTTCTAAACAGAACAATATGTTTTATGAATGTGTTCTAGGTGTTAGATCTAAATAAATGCCAAATGTTTGGGACACAATTCAATAATATTTCAAAGATACAATATATTACCCAAAATTATAAATGAAAAATCACATGGAATTACAATAAGTGAGTTTGCTTGTTCTAACTTTATGTTTCATTATGAAATGACTTGCAGTGTTTCTCTTGAGAAGGGTCTTTTCAGTAAATGATTTAACCTCCCATATGTTATCTTTTTATTAAACTTCTGCGCAATTAACGGAACGAATCTTGCAGTTTTTAATAATTTGGATAATGTATGTCCTATTTAGATAAATTGCACACACGAATCATAGAACACTGTCCGTGAAAGAGAACACTTAATGTTCCACAAAATACGTCCTGACGTTCTATCGAGTTCATTTTGAACATGCAGTGTTCTAATCAGAACACGGGTATTTTATTTAGAACATACCATGTTCTGTGCAGATGTCAGTTATCTCCTTTATAATTCAAATGACATCATTCATTCTCATTGACGTCATTTGTGATATTGGACGCCATTTTATAACTGCTCTTTCTAAAGTGTACTGTCATCGACGAAGAAAGCCACAAAATTCAATGGTAAGTATATCAAAGTATGAATGGAATTGTTTACAAATTGATTGAAATTTAATTTTGACATAAAATAAAATAATACATAGACCTAATTGCAATGTTCGAACTCATCTCTGTGTCAGATATTATTAAATCGTCAGGTCCTAAGACCTGCCCTCTTGACCCCCTTCCCACATCTTTACTAAAAGAAAACCTTAATTTATTCTTACCTGTGATTGCTGATATCATAAATTCTTGTATCCAAGAACGAAAAGTACCCGATTGTTTTAAAGCTGCTAATGTCGTTCCAGTTATTAAAAAATCAACTTTAGATAGAAATGTGCTAAAAAAATTACCGTCCTGTATCAAACTTAAGTTTTATCTCCAAAATTTTTGAAAAATGTATAGCCAAACAACTGATTGAACATATTGACACACACAACCTTCATGATAGTCTACAGAGTGCATATCGTAAGTTTCACAGTGTTGAGACGGCGCTTATTAAAGTGCAAGATGATATATTAAGGTTAATAGACAATAGAAACTGTGTTTTTTTAGTACTTTTAGATTTGTCCGCAGCCTTTGACACCATAGATTCTACTGTCCTGCTACAAAGACTTCAGACAGACTTTGGTGTCAAAGGCTCTGCACTTCAGCTACTTGAAAGTTATCTTACTGATAGAAAGCAGAGGGTTGTTATCGGTAATGTGACGTCAGACTATCATAAGAATTTATATGGAGTACCACAAGGATCGGTCCTTGGGCCCATTTTATTTACTCTTTATACTGCTCCAGTTGGTAAAATTGTTAAAAGACATGGTCTTGACTATCATATTTATGCTGATGATACCCAGCTGTATTTAAGTTTTAATCCTTTAAATGCGAATGAGCATGCTTTGAGCAAATCTAATATTGAGCAGTGTATCAATGAAATTAAATTATGGATGTCTGTAAATTTTCTATGCTTAAATGGTGATAAAACTGAATTTATTTTGCTTGGATCTAATCATAACCTCAACACCATAACTGATTCCAATTCGATTAAGATTGATGGAAATGAAATTACTCCTAGTAACTCTGTTCGCAATATTGGAGCTTATTTTGATAGTAAATGACCATGTCTAATCACGTGAACAATATTTGTAAATCCTGCTACTTTCATATCCGTAATATTGGCAAAATTCGTAAATTTCTTACCCCGGATTCAACTAAAACGCTTGTTCATGCTTTTATTACTTCAAGACTTGATACTTTAAACTCACTTTTATCCGGCTTACCCAATAAATTAATATACAAATTGCAAAAAGTTCAAAACACCGCTGCACGACTTATTACCCTTACGAAGAGACATGATCATATTACTCCCATACTTAAACAACTTCACTGGCTTCCCATTCCATATCGTATTCAATTTAAGATCCTTTTATTATAAATGTTTTCATGGCTTAGCTATGGTGGCTGTTAGCGGCCATTCTACATCGTCGACTTGTCGGGTTGTGAAGGCGACAAGTCGCGGCACGACAAAGCGAAATAATTGCATTTCGTCGACTTGTCGCTTTGTCGGGTTGTGAAGGCGACAAAGCGACAAGTCGACAAAATCAACCCGACAACGCGACAAACTAACCCGACAATCGTCGCCCTCATTTTGTCGACTTGTCGGGTCAATTTTGTCGACTTGTCGCCTTCGACTTATTCACAACCCGACAAAGCGACAAGTCGACAAAATACAATTATTTCGCTTTGTCGCTTTGTCGACTTGTCGCCTCGAAAGTTAATCCATCCGTGATATTTCGTACAATAAGATGTCAAAATCCAGAAAGTTGCGGTCCAATACGAGCCAATATCAAAAGAAATCCAAACCTTTGGGATATATCGAATTGGACGAAAATCCTAACTTTTGGGTAGTCCACAGTGTGGGTATTACATACATTGTTAGTTTCATTAAAATCGTATACAAATTTTAACCTCTAGAGTGTCCCTAACCTTGGACTTATTATGCATGTATTTGTCAACTATGGAAGGATAACGTTACCAGTTTTATTGCTGAGTAATTTTATTAGTTGGAGTCTCGCCTGAAGTTCTAGGATGGTAGCCCCCACCCCTTCGCCAATCAAGAATTGCTTACGTCGGCCCTGAAGTATTTAACTCGTGTTTATTGCAGTGTAATTTAATATTTTCAGAATATGAACTTATCCGCGAGTTTTATTACGCCGGCTACAATAACAAAGAAATCGTTGCTTTACTGAGTTTGAAAGGTAAACAGACACTCAGGTACGCCATACACATTTCCCAACAACATTTGTACAGGTATCTATGCCCAGTTTTCGTGTGGGCTACGAAGGCCACGAATCGCTCAGAATCCAATCTTTTCCCAATTCGTCAGCAATTCTGATCTTAATTACTTCGTATTGTTAATTTTTTTCATTTCGTACAACACTACCTTGACATCCGGCATATTTTACACCCGATTACCCACGAATTATCGCAACTCTTTCGTGACCTGCTAAGCGGGTATGACTGGCTCGCTGCAGTCTGGAGGTCGCATGTTCGATCATGAGAGAGGGTCTGACAAGGACATTTGTCTTGTCGCGTATACATTGGATTAACTTCCGAGGCGACAAGTCGACAAAGCGAAATAATTATATTTTGTCGACTTGTCGCTTTGTCGGGTTGTGAATAAGTCGAAGGCGACAAAGCGACAAGTCGACAAAATTGACCCGACAAGTCGACAAAATGAGGGCGACGATTGTCGGGTTAGTTTGTCGCGTTGTCGGGTTGATTTTGTCGACTTGTCGCTTTGTCGTCTTCACAACCCGACAAAGCGACAAGTCGACGAAATGCAATTATTTCGCTTTGTCGTGCCGCGACTTGTCGCCTTCACAACCCGACAAGTCGACGATGTAGAATGGCCACTAACAGCCACCATACTTAGCCCCATCTTATTTATGTCATCTAATTGAAAAACAAACAAATGCTCGCAGTCTCCGTAGTTCAAATGACATGTATCGTCTCAAACCAAGATCTGCTAGAATGGTTACATATGGTGAAAGATCGTTTTCATTTCTAGCCCCAAACCTGTGGAATAATTTAAAACCATCTGGTTCTGATACTGATATTCGTTCTAGCCCTTCAGTACAATCTTTTAAATGTGCTCTTAAAACTTACTTAAAGGCTTTTAATTAGATATATATTATTTTATTATATTGCATCTTTTTGTAGTCTTTTAGTTGTTTTATATATTTTCTGTTTTACTGGTATATGATTGTAAAGCGCTTCTGAACACCGTTGGTGGAATTAGCGCTATATAAATGTTTTAATAATAATAATAATAATAAAAACTGTATTATTGATGAACAAAATACTCGAGGAAGCAGTACTAGATACAAGACATGTGTAAAGCAATTGCAGCAGGAATGTGATGAAATATGGACCTTTCAAATCTATGATGCCCTAAAATGATGGTTCAAAAAACAACGCATGGGTGAACATGCACATTATTTTTGCATTTTTTTTTATCATACCTAATGCATGTTTTTATTCTATAAAATTCTGCTTTAAATCGTTAAAAAAATAAATATTGTTGTAATATTATAATTGATAATAAATCAGATTTTGTTCTATTTATAATTTTCATTTTCATATATTCTTCTTTAGAACACTCTCTTACCTTGAACATGTGTCAATTGTTCTCAATCTGTTACATTTGAACGCACACTATTTTGGTGTTCTCATGGGCTCTTTCAGAACACTTTGACAATGTTCTAAACTAGAACAGTACGTGTTCCAACCTAAAACGGCATGTGTCTAATATAGAACAGTACATGTTCTAACAAAGAACACTATGTGTTCTAACATGAACTCGAAGTATTCTGCATATAACATTGCCAAACGGACGCGTCCCCGGTGTTCTCAATCTGTTACATAACTAGTGTTCTCAGTAACAGTAAATTATGTTTTGTAATAGAACACATATACCTATGAAAATCTTACATGTGGTGGAAGTTGAAAATGCGGGTATGAGGACGATAATAAATTATTTTTTCTATCAACTCTTGGTTTGTAATCATAAGGTGATCGAGTATGTCCAAAGTTGAAATACATATTTAGCTGATCCAAGTCGTTAAGATGGACGGTATCATGATATAGGAGAGGCTTGATTGTTCGCGATTTTCGAAACAACATGAACCTAACTAGTACGAGAAGAGTTGTGTCTTACAAAAGTATGTGACATGTCATATGTGCATTGTTACAATATTCGTATTGCACATTTTGTCAGACATTGTCTTCTATGCTAGAGAATAGTGGGAATTTAACAATATTGATTATCTAGGTAGTATGCATGTTCCTGGGGCAAGGGTGTTGAGTTTTACAACATCAATATAAGGTGTATGGAGTTAAAGCGAGATCAAGCCTTTTCTTCTGAAGGTGGATGGTACCAATGGCATTCGAAATCATTTGTTTCATGCTGATCAATTGTAACTCTTACAACTGCTTGATTGAGATTACTCTTTTAAACAGGTAAGTACTATACTCATTTAAAGAGGGTAAATATACACGAAGAAGGGTACGCCAAACATTTCTAGATCATCTCGATACACTTGTTTAAGTCGGTTTCTAGAGTTTCTCAACGGATAAGCGATTTCGTTTTTTATGATAAGTAACATGAGTAGTCTATACTAATATGGTTCTAGTTTCAATTCAGTGTGACAGATGACTAAGAGTCGGCTAATTAGTCTCACCTTGTTAGGAATTTCCGGGCTCAAAGATCTGTGCTCAAATTACTCATTGGCAATTTATTGTGTTGTGTTGACTTTGATCTCCAATTCTAGAAAAAAAAAATTCTAAACAATATTTTATTAAATATAAGGAGTAGGAAACATGCAAAGTCTATATAATCCCTCTTTCGTTCTGAAAGAGTTAAATCTAATATATTATATGTCTAATTCTTGATATAGAAATATAACAAGATATCGACAGTTTTCCATTGTTATATTTGACGTCGGGTATCAAATGACAATATTAAAATTGTTATTAAAATATGTTTTCCGAAATGTCATTAAAGTGGAAAAGACATTAAAATGGAGAAGTTAACAAACATACAGTGTTGAATAAAATTGTTGTCCGCTCATTACTAGTGTAAGTTGCAGTATAGGGATGAGAATTGAGGTTTGGAGAAAGAACATTAATTATTGATGTGTTTGCCGATTTCAATTTTCACACCGACAACCCTAAATGATTCTACAGATCGAATATTTATTAACTTGACGGATTCGCTTACTGTGTGTTCCTAGAGATACTATGCTTCAATAATTCCTCGCCATGTCTTCAGTTTTTAATTTAAACGGCCACTCACTCAGTTGCCCCTTCGTCGAATCTAGATGTTTGATAAAATCCACTATTCTCTAATTGTCAATTTCTCATATTTATTATTACGACGAGTGTGTCTTTGTAAAGGTAGACAGGTATCTTCGAAATCGGGTACATTCGGTTAGAAATTTTTAGTGAAGGACAATTCGCCCCTTTGTTATGCGACAGTAATACTTGTTAGGGTTTCACACTTCTGAGTTTTGGTCGGATTAATATTAAGTCCTGTTTCCACTGCTCAGCCACTTGGATTTAGAGAACAAGGTCTGGAAATGTGTACGTCACACTTTTTTGGACACAATAATCCTTCTTCTAACTGAGGTAGAATGTTCAAACTTTGCGTAGATATTTATTAGGTGAATGCCACGATGGAGTTCGAAGATGATAATTTTCTGCTTAGGTTAAGCAGAGATAAGCAATTTGATTGGTTGATGCTTTGGGACACGACGACTTTAGTTCTATGGAAGTCAGAGCGGGGAAACTTGGTGTATAGTTTTATCACATCAATACCACGACTAAGTTCTATAATCGGGTACATTCGGTTAGAAGTATTTAGTGAAGGAAAATTTGTCCACTTGTTTTGCGACAGTAATACTTATTAGGGTTTCACACTTATAAGTTTCTGGCGGGTTGATGCTTTGGGGCACAATAACGTTGGTTATAATTAAGTGAAACTCGAGTATTGATTCATAATAACATTACCTTGACTAAGTTCGATGATGAGTATTTTCTGCCTAGGCTAAGGAGCGATAAGCAATTTGATTGTTTAAGACTTTGGAACATAACAACTCTGTTTTTAATAATAATAACATTAGTGTACATATAGCGCTTAATCCATCAAGTTAATAGCTCCTGTGGATAACACATCATGAACATATGTGTCTTAAGTCTAGATCGAAATTGAGAAACTGTTTCTGAACACTTTATTTTGTCAGGTAAGTCATTCCATAGTCGTGGAGCATATACACTGAAGGCTTCATCACCAACAGATTATAATTTCGTTGAAGGTACAATAAGTGATAGAATGTTCTGTGAACGGAGTGGTGGGTTTGGTACATAAGGCTGCATACGGTGCGAAAGTGCAGTTGCGCCGTTCTTCGTCCCAAGCTAATTGACGAATCCAGATTTCTTGAATAAGAATTTTGCTTGAATTGCAAATGGAGATAGAAATCCACAAGGATCAAATATCGATTGTACTGACAATTCCTCTTTTAGTGAGCGAGGGATTCTTTGGGTTAGGTTGAAATGTAAAGATATCTTCAAACATCTTTCATTTAAGTCTAAGCGTCCGTTGAGTTGGGATCTCATCAGTTGTATTAAGTGCACGTTCGTTAACTGGGATAGAGTTAAGTACCTATGTAGAGTTAGATAACCATTTATGTAGATAAAAAAAATAACTGGAGAAGGTTTGTGAGTTAATGAGCTAAGCTGATTGCGATGTTTAGATTTTCCACATATTTAGTTTTAGTTTAAACAATATTTTATTCGTTAGAAAAGGATTGAACAACAGGCAAAGCCTATCGTCGGTGAAGTTGCAAAAGGTCGTATCTTTGGTTTTTGATGTAAAATGTTTTTTTGCATTTCTGATTTCCTCATCGTATCGCACGTCTTTTTATCTAATAATCGTATCTCTAGTCCAATCGAATAATTATGTATGATCATGTGTCAAATCGTCGTATGATCATTGGAGAACATTTTTTTAAGTGTAAGATGTCGTATCTGCAGAAAATTCTCATAAAAGTCTGCTTAAAGAGAGATACGACATTTTGTTTTGCGCGTCTAAATTGTTTTCAATACTTGTAGTTTTTAGTCTCTCCTGTAAAATTAGGAAAAAAGGAGATACAACCTTTTGCAACTTCACCGACGCTATATAAGTTCTTTCCCATGGATACAGAATATAATAAATGATAAATATAAACATATACATAAAAATGAGATTAAATTTAATAAATTGTAAAACCGAACATATAATAATTAATATTATTCAACAATATGTAATACCCCTGTCAGACCGGGGTGGCGACCTTACTTCGTTGCTACGGTGATGGAAAATGAGTTTAGAGCGCATCAAGATCGCCATAAGCGTGGTGGAAACGCCAGCTATTGTGCTGTGGTCACCTTGGTCGCCAATGATCGCCAAGTCACCGCGTTTATTTTGAGCATGTTCAAAACAAACGCCAAGGTTCTGCGATCTAATACGCCTGTCAGACTGTGATGGCGTCTTTACTGCGACGCTACGGGACGGAAAATGGTCACAGAGTCCGTCAAGATCGCCATTAGCGCGGTAAAATCGTGGTTGAAACGCCAGATACCGTGCTGTGGTCTCCATGGTCGTGAATGGTCGTCTAGTCACCGTCAGATCGGGTGGCGTCCTTACTGCGCTGCAGCGACCGTACGGCGATCAGAAAATGCACAAACGTGGACACAACGTACGAAAATGTCCCAAAATTTCACAAACTTGAAAAAAAAATAATTGTGTTTTCACATCTTTCCATGTGCAGATCGCAGAACCTTGGCGTTTGTTTTGAACATGTTCAAAACAAACGCCGTGACTCGGCGATCATTTGCGACCATCGAGACCACAGCGCGATATCTGGCGATTCCATAACGCTTTACCACGCTTATGGCGATCTTGACTTGCTCTGGGCCATATTCCGTCGCTGTAGCAGCGCAGTAAGGACGCCACCCCGGTCTGACGGGGTAAAGAACACGACTTCTTTTAAGTTTGTAAAAAATTTGGACATTTTCTTGCGTTGTGTTTACGTTTACCGGCGACCTTGTAAATTTTCTAGTCGCAGCAGCGCAGTAAGGACGCCACTTGGTCTGACGGGGGCATTAAAGCAAATCAAAACCTTTTGGTATTTTTAATAAAATTATGGACTGCTTCAAAAATAACAATATTAGAGGTATTCGAAAGCTCTTTGGAGCATTTCAAAATTAGATCTAGATTAATAGTTTCTGTGAATACCTTTAATGAATTTAATAGTTCGATTCGAATAGCTGAATAAGATGAACAAGAGTAGAAGAAGTGGAAGTTATCTTCATTCGAAGATTTACACTTTGGACATATTTTTGATTCAGATTGGTAATAATGATGAAAAGGGTGATTACTGGATTTATTTCTTAGTTGGCAGTGAATGATATTTTTTTACGGTTTCCATAATGAAAGTAACTAGGTTTTTTATGTATAGGATACTGATTTAGGAGACCGGACTTAAAAGTATTGAGAGATGGCGAAAACTGAAACTGCGCAGGAAGACTATTCCATAGTTTTATTGTGTTTGGGAATTTTTTTTTATATAAGACGCTTTACATTGTGGTACTTTCAGTTTGGGGTTTCTAAAGTTGTAATAATTTTTTCAGGTTGTATTTTAATTAGAATATCGGACAAATACTGGGGACTATTAGCAATTAAGGATTTTATAAAAATAGCCAAGTTCCCAGTCTAATTCGTCATAAACATATTTTCTGTTGCAATTTCGGCGCAGACCAGTTATGATTCTCAAGTTATTTCGAATCTTTAGCACTACAATTGTCCCATATACTATCCCCATACTCCATAATAGGACTATGAATGGCGAAAATATGGTACATTACGTAGATCTATTTAATTTGAATTTTAATTGACGTTATGTTGAGTCTATTGCAAGCTTTTTTTTGTGAATTTTAGAAATATGTTCTGTCCATGTTCCATTTAGATGAAATGTTAGTCCCAGGTGCAGTGTGAGGAAACTTTACCAATATTTTTATTTTCAAACATAAGATTAGGATGATTAGCTTTTTTACGTGTGAATATTAAGTTTTTAGTTTTATTTTGGTTAAATTTTATTTGCCATTTATTTGCACACGTTGATATTAGCTTCAGATCACTATTGATTGAATTTGCAGTTTCTAATGCGTTAGCATTTTTAATTGCAAATATGGACGTATCGTTAGCAAATAATCTTACATTGTTATCTATATTGTCTGAATTATCATTTATGTATATTAAGAATAGAAAAGGACCGGGTATTGATCTCTGGGGAACCCCGGATTCAACTGACAAATAATGTGATTGAAAACCTTCAAGGACAACACATTGTTTATGATTTGTTAGATAATTGTGTATCCAATCACATAAATTTAGACTAATACCATACTTTCGCAGCTTATATATATTATTTATCAAACGCTTTAGAAACATCACAGAATACAGAACTAAGTTCTTACCCTTTATCTAGATTACTTATGATTATATTATATATCTCAAAATGTTGGTTTATTGTTGAATATCTTTTTTTGATATCCGGACTGATGTTTATAAATTATAATAAAGTTGTACACGTCTTTTAGGATATTTTTTCAAATAT
The DNA here is from genome assembly GCA_917208275.1 of Patella pellucida. NCBI lineage: Eukaryota > Metazoa > Mollusca > Gastropoda > Patellidae > Patella > Patella pellucida. The sequence continues at coordinate 38,861,445 of OU795036.1, forward strand.
CTTACAAATAGTACACGTTAAGAAAATAGGTCTGGAAAACTTCACATGTCGCAGCCGCCTTTAAAGGGAAGGGTGATCAACAATAACCAGAAAATTATGTCTGGAGGGGGGGGGGGTATAGCCTAGTGGTCTAGAGTGCCGCGCTTCGACCTCTAGCTGGTCGGCCACCTCTGGCTTGCGGATATGGCTTCGAGCCCTGGTGTGAGCGTATGTGGCATGGAGATAGGGGCGCCTTCTCAACCTCTTGGGTTTCCTCCGGCCATTCCGGTTTCTTGATCTTGAACCTCGATGATCTCGTACATCAAAGGGGGATAATTCATGCGAAGTATCTAGTTTTGAGACTGAGGTGAAGTATGCATTTAATACTGTTGCCTTTTCAGATGGATGGGAATAAATTTAGCCATTGAGGTTAATTGGGGTTTGATTTTACTAATTTCTACACTGATTTGATGTGACTTTATGATTATTTATTTTATTAGTAATTTTGGATTTAATGTCATCTTTCGCATGACGTATCAGTGAAATTACCTCGTTTCTAATTTGTCGGAACTTTAGCCAATGGTTTGGGTTATTTGACTTTTTAGCACGCTTATGGGCTCGGTTTCTTCGTCGAATTTTTAGGCGGACGCAGTTGTTCATAAAAAGTTTATCGTTGGGTCTAAATTATTGTGACTACTTTACTAGGAAAGAATATTGATGTATAGTCATCTATGACATTTTTAAAATTATTATATAATATATTTATATCCTTACTATTAAAAACCGTTGTTGATCATTCTATTTGTTTAAGAGAATTACATAAGCCTTCAAAATTAGCATGGTTATAATTTCTAATTTTCCGTTTATATAGTAAATGTTTATAGGTGTTAAAAGTTAATTTCTACAGTTATTAACGAATGAGTACTACATATAGGGTGCAATACTGTAAATTTAGAGACACGATTCCTTTTATTTGTAAGGTAATTGGCTGATTGGGACCATGGTTTATTGGGACCTGGCTGATTGGGACCAGATTTGTGGTTGACTGGGACCAGATTTGTAGCTGTTTGGGACCACGACAAGGCTCATTGGGACCATTACTTAAATGACGCTATTTTCGCATATTTTTGATAATAAGACAACAATGACAATGAATAATGTAATTAGTCGCAAATAATCGTGTAATTAGTGATTGACGGCTTCAATACAAATGAGCTAAATCACAGAGAAGATGCTTCACATTCTTGGCTGATTGCGACCAATGACGAAATTGTTGATAAAGTTTGCATGACAATAAATACCACCCAGTATAAAATAGCCTCATATCAGTATAATTACTGCAACGAAATGACAGACAAGTTGTTCTTTGTATAATATTTTGTATCATGAAAATGTGGGCGTAAATAAGTGCGATTTGGGTTATAAACATGCATGTTAAGTTTCATCAAAATCGTTCCAAAATTGAGAGCTCTATAGGGTCCATAAGCTAAAAACGTGATTTTTCGTACAATAAGAGGCCATAATCCATAAAGTTTCGATCCGATATAATAATATGCCAATATCGAAAGCAGTCGAGATCTTTCGGGGATAAACCTATATTTAAGGTTTGTCAAAATCGGATAAGAATTGTGATCTGTAGAGAGTTCACAAACAATTGTTAACGTCCGAATGTAATGTTGCCAGCCTACAGTAGTGTCGTGAAAACACTTACCACAATTCTGGTGACTTCTTGCCAAGCCGAAAGATCGTTTAGTACTTTACGCCGTATGAAAACCTATGTTCGAAACACCATGGGACCAACGCGGCTTCATTACCTCGCCATCATATACATCGAGAGCGAGTATGCTAATTTAGTGATGCAAGATATCGATAAAATTATTGACACTTTCGCTCGGAAAAGTAATAGAAACATATTTTTCTTCTATCCACTGGGTGCAAATTGCAAGAAACTGTTGATTTCTAGTGAGAAAATCTAGTGAAAAATCTGATGCTGCATCAACACGCATCAAATGTGAGCAGGGGCGGATTGGGGCCTGGAACCGGCTCGGGCTCCCGTGTCGGGGCGGCCCCTTTTAGTGACCGCGGAGCCCAGAAGGGGTCCGGTTGCTCTCTCTCTGGAAAATTTTGAAAAATGAACCCCAAATATGCGATTTGGTGGCATATCTGATTTAAGGTGACGGGAACTGAGATAACGTTCTTTCGCTGGGTCAAGGCCGTATAACAGGTATAACATGCAAAGGCGTACGGGACACAATTCATTTTTTAATTTTTGGAAATGGGAGGCCATTTCCCGCAATTTTTGAGACCATTCCCGACTTTCCAATTCTGTAATTTCATCTCTGAAAATAACGAGTTAATAAAAATGTCAAGGAATGTTTAACACCAGTCTCAGGAAACTCAGAAAAGTGTCTCAGACTCTTATTCAGCCAGCAGACCAGCTATGATCAAACTTGCTGAGGCCTTAAAATTGAATTTATTTTGGAGTAACATAACATCGGCTGACGTTTCTGGCGTATCCCCACAAGGTAAAGGTGACTTAATAATTAGTAAATTTGCGGGCGACAGTGTCGCGTGAATCCAGTGATGACTTGGCGGCCCGTTAAAGCCACCGGCCACATACAAAATGATTATCATCGCTCCATGACCGGTCCAATATCCCAACCCCCATATTATGTTCAGCAGAAAAAGTATTTTTAGACGAATTAGATAAAAATAAATTTTCCATTTTTTGTCCGACCGTCCCCGCGTCCGACCGGCACCTCGGGCGATCGCCCTATTGGCCAATCCGCCCCTGAATGTGAAATAAGTAATAATCGTTTGACTTGTTCTTCTTTTTGTATAATATAGTGCACTATATGTAAATAAATTGTTATTATATTAAAAGTATATAAATTTCACAGGTTTAAAAAGTCTTCTATCTTGATTTAAAAATGTGAAGTCTTATAAAATGAAAAAAATATGGCAAAAGTAAATCGATCGACTTGTTCTTGTTTTCGTAGTAATAGAGCTTGTATTTTAAAGATGGCTTTTTACCAGTTATTATGCTGCAACTGGAAATCGCATCTACAGCCGTTTGGTTTTCAAACTTTTCTTGGGGAGGCCCCACAGCCCCCCCCCCCTTCGTCGGACGCTTCGCATCTCCGGCGCTCGCGGAATCTTAAAGAATCATTTTTGTCGGGAAAATATGCTCCCCCCCCCCCAAACAAGTCGAGTTCGGCCACGTACGTCTATTCTTCGCGGTCATGAAGGGCCTTTAACTCGGCTTGTTCGACTTGGAGTAATAATTTATGCGAAGATTCCAATTTTTCAGAATAACGATTTGATCTCCCAGTGTGAGAATCTGGCTTTGCATGTATTACAATTGGTGGCCCTTTACCAGGTTGGGAATTTGATCTTATCACATCGTGATTTATGAAATGAGGTTTAACGTCCTACTGTTCTGCTCCTAAACTGGGCTAATGAAGACGGGTTCTTGATTTATTGTTACAAGAGTTAAAAATGGTGGGATTTTGTAGGTCTGTCGAACAATGGATAAATCTACTGGTTCGGATATATTGTCTTTGAGTTTGAGTGTTTTAGGTTAAACTTCTCCTCTGTGTAACGACATCTTATTGGTATGTGAATTCCACTGAGAATAAACCATTATCATTAGAGAAAAAAACATGCTTTTTATGATTTTAAAAGAAATAACTGAAACAGAGGGGTGTTATTGTCCAATAGACAGCGTCTAATTGACCAATCAAAACGCGAGATTCACTCTTAAAGGGACTATCCCGATTTGAACAGAGCCTAAAAGATAAGAGTTTAAGTATGTATACAATTTAAGCGACAAAATTTACATGAATGGTGTATTTGTCTCCAAATGCCACTTCAACAATCCAAATTTCAGCTCAAAATTGCTTATCCGGACTCGTAATTAATTCGTTGAGTAGTGACCTGATAATCGATTCCTGTTCCTTCAGAGGTCTTTACAATGAATGGCCCAAGTGCAGTACTTGATGACGGAAGGTAAATTTCACCTACACATTATTTTTATATAAAAAAGTCTGGTTTTACCTAGACACCGCATAATACAGCTTAGGACACCGGTTTCCATTTCCAAATGAAGACTGACGGGTTTCAGTTGCTTTAAAACATATCACATATGTTGAGTTAGTTGCTCGTCCCCAAGGTAAGGGATTTTAACACACAATTATTAAACATGCATTATTCAAGAGCTAAATCTGCCTAGTGCAGGTCTTTATTTGGGCATGAAATGTTTTCTAAAGTATAAATTAGACATTAGTTAACTGATCCAGGCCTTAATCAACTTTGGATGGCATCAGATTGCTCCGATATTAAACAGATTAAAACGTTTCAGTGATAAATCGAATATGGCGCTTCCAAACGCTTCGAGTCTTAGCTTTGATCAACCAGGACCGTGGTTGAAATTATTGCACAGATCGGCTAAATCTTCAAATGGCAATATCTTCGCTTACAATAGAGTAATTTGAATGAAATTTTCAAATTATTCATTTTACATCATCTACTTTCGAACTAGTATAGCAAGAATGGCTAGTTCTTATCTATATCTTGAATAATGTAACTATAAACAATTTTATTCTTCAAAACATTATCAGGATTGGCCCTTTAAGCATATTACAATTATAATTACGATGTGTACAAAAAACATAGAGTTCAGAGGTTGAATTAAATGTTCGTGTAGAAAAATACAATATTTCTTTCTTCTGTTTTTTTTTCACGTGACTGACAAGGACTGTGTATTGTGGTTAGAGTATAGTGTTCACGTCAAATCGCGCCAGACCTTCTTGTTTTCAGCTTGTCCCAATACCGAACTTATCTCTATAAGACAAAAAAGCACCAAAGGGAAATGATTCCAAACAGGTTGTCAGGTTACAGACCACCATCATTTGTAAAATAACACATTTTAATAATCTCCTGCTTTCTTCGAAAGTCGAGGGAAAATAACAAAGTTCAAAAATAAAGATGTTATACATTTTTGCCGGGGGGGGCTTGGGGTGGATGGCCGAATGGGTAGCATGTGCGTGCTGTATCATACGGCATGACATTGAGTCAACTGGGGTGGTTTCGAATCCTCGGTTGTACGTGACAAGGAGTAGGTCGCCTGTCCAACTTAGTGAGTTCCTCCCACTGCTAAAGACACCTACGCGCAAGCGAATTATTGAAATAAAATTGAATCATGTTGGTCCCAAAATGACCTAGTTTGTGTCGAGTGAACGTTCAAGTTCAACCCTCTTTCTCTCTCTCTCTCTCTCTCTCTCTCTCTCTCTCTCTCTACATACATGTATTTGCAATCAACGAAATATACTACAGATTTTGATAATACAATTGTATATAAATTGATTAGAAATATATACATTGTTTACATAAATCATTCATTAAAAGAACATGAATATGATAATCTATCCTATAAAAGCGAAATGACTGGTTTGTAAACTGTTTGTGATTACATGTAGTTCGTAGACTTTAACTACAATTAAGGGCAGGGCAGATAATTTGAAATTGTTGAAATCCTATGGATTAACCCAGGGTATAGTTGGGGAAACGGAATGAGTACACTGGGGATACCGAGGAGGGATTATGCACGGCCTCACTAGAAACTTAAAAGTCACATGCGACGGGCGAAGAAAAAAATCCGTATGTACAGCCAATGGTAATTTTATCGACTTTACGGCAAGTTCTCGCCAATCTGAATAATATTAATTCAGCAATCTCCACTCGAAGTCGCAAACAGAGACCACCCGTTTTAGACTACATTTTTATAGACCGCTATGCGGTGTCTTAGCACTGAAAGTGTTAATCCCCTCAGACGCCAGTGACTGAATGCATAATAATATACTTAACAATGGCCACACCAATATACTTAATATAATTGAATAATAGAACAATATCTACGTTTTAAAAGTACCTAAGTCTGTAACTTAAAATCATCGAAAGTCTTCGAAATTAAAAACGCGATTTATTTGTCAATTTAAATCAACATTGATGTTGTGATATTACCGGAAAAAGATGGGCTTCTGATATTCAATATTTAAGACAAAAAAATCATTTTATCATTGGTATACGAATCGTGTACCATAATGCGTTTCAGTGCTATTTGTAACAGGGACTTTAAGAACGGTGCTAGACATATTCCAGAAGTCATGTCAAAACGGTGAGTATGCGCAATAAATACTATTAGTGTAGACTAGAATAATCAGACGCTAGAGATTGCCAATCGATTGAGACTCCCAGCATATTTCACCGAAAATAACAGATTATAGGAATTACAGTAAAACAGAAGAGATTGAATGTAAATCAGTTTATACACATTCACATTACATTATTATATGCGTTTCGACCCATTTGTGTCAATTTATAGGTCCAAAATATTAGCGATTTAGCTCCTTTAAACTTTGTGAGTTGTGTTTTACTCTATAGATGTCCACGTTTCAATTAGTATTGATCGTGAAAGCGGTTTCTTCGAGTTACAAGCCAGGAGTTATAGTATAGAGTGGAAAAGTAGGAATGGAAACACCTGGCTGTAATTTTAGTCGCAACACATCAACTGTTAACATGAATACAGAAATTGTGGATTTCGAAACACAAGAAAAAGTGTGGTATATTTTATGCATAATTTCAGTACCGGTGTGTATTTTTGGAATTATATTCAGTGCCTTTAATATAACAGTTTATGGTAAATTACCACTGAGAACATCGACTTATATATTTCTTATATCTCTCAGTGTTTCGGATTTACTACATGTAATATTTGGATTAGTACGAGTTTGTCTTAGCCTTTCTCGTGGAGGAACTTATGTGGCCTTTGTTGCTTCCACTTACGTTATAATGAAACCTGTGGTGTTTTTGGTGGTAGCTCTACGACGTTTCTCTGTTTGCCTGCATTGTGCGTTAATTGCAGAACGATTTGTCTCCCTAATTTGTGACTTAAACTCATGTCCCGTACGGCTGTTTAAATGGCCTAGGCTGATAATAATTATACTAGCTATATTAACAGTGGCTTCCAGAGCTTTAGCTTGGCTGAAAATTACAATTAAAGAAGTAACAAAGTGCAATGAAAAAATTTACACTGCATCGGAACTATACGGAAATAATGCTCAATATTTTGATTATTTGGAAATATTTATCAATATAATATTTCTTTTTGTACCGGTCATTTTTATTGTTCTATTTATTATCGGGGTGATGGTATGTTTTAAAAAATACAATCCGATAGATTTGAGAAGTGGAAGTCGAATACAAGCAGTAAAATGTGCTCGATTGACAAAATTGGTGTTAAGAACAACTGTAGTATTTTTGCTCTTCCATTTACCAACAACGGCAACCTTCTTTTTCTCAAGTATCTTTAAAGATTTCCATATGGCAGGCCGAGAGACAAATATATTTAAACTATGCCAGAGAATAGGATTTGTGTCTGATATAATTGGAAATACTACGAACTTTTTGTTTTATATGTATCTGTGTGTCCCATTTAGAAAAACATTCAAGACTGTGATTTTAAAACCATTTCTGTCAAAATTTAACGATGGAAGTTATGTGTCTTAAGTAGTATCAGTGGTTTTATGCGCATGCGTAGGTTGAGCATTTATTCACTCTTGTGTCGATGGCAGACGTGTTTGATTCCGCTGATATCTGGTATGTTTTGTTTGGCTTTTCATTAAAGTTAAATAGCCGTTGGAAGCTAGGAGACAGCCTTTTTATTCGCTCACATTTTCATGGGGACGTATATCGTCGTGGCCCCTGTTTGCCGTCAACAATTTGTTTGTGGACACTCTACAGGTCACAATTTTTATCCGATTTTAACGAAACTTGAAATATAGGTTAATCTACCTAAGATATCGATTCCGTTCGATATTGGCATGTATCGGAAAGTAACTTTATGGATTCTGGCCACTGATTGTAGGAAAAATCCCGTTTTTGGACACTCTAAGGGGTAACAATTATGATCCGAATTTGATGAAACTTAAAACGCATGTTTATGACCCAAAGAACCTGGTCGATATTTGCGCATATCGGATCGCAACTTTCTGAATTATGGCCCTAATTGTACGTAAAATTTAGTAGAGGTAATTATCGGCACATGGGCCAGCCTACTGATGCCTTGGTGTATTTTTTATTCATCTGGGTCAGGTTCTAGTATTTTCAAATGTTTTATAGAAAGAAAATTTATAATCACTTCAGGGAAAGTATCTGTGTTCATTTGTAACAGAATGGGAGAGAAAGCGTACTTACGATCTTGCTTTGATTTCAGTCCGAACTGAGCCAGAGTGGATTACACTGTGGACAGTGTTCCCTCGTCATCTGACAGCTGCACAAGTGTTACTTAACAAACATTTTTCAGTTATGTTTATATAATTATTCTTGATTTATTTGCGATGGAATAAAGACATTTATGTCGGTTTTTTTTTATATATTTTTAGTACCCCATGTCCATACTAAAGAAGCCATTTTCAATTGTGATACCGATTATTGTAACCTTATGCGAGCATTTGATAACTTCGCCGATTGTTACTTGTAGGCCTATAGTTAAATATTTTTTTTACTACAGTATGCCTACATTCGTATTGCTTGTAGCATATGGCAGACCATGACTCATGCTGACATCACATAATGTTTTTCCTGATCATTTTGGGTGAAGTCTGTGTTACTTCAGACCCGGGACTGTACAGCGCAGTGGACGCTTACGGCTAGCCCCCGGATCCATTCACTCTTTTTTGAATTGTTTTTTTGTTTGTGTGTTTTGTTTGCTGTTTCGGGGTATGATGTCTTGTCGTTATATTTGTCTTTTATGTAAATCATATGTGGCGCAGTCCCCCTGCACTAACTATTAGAATAATGTTAGTCCCGCCAGCCGTGATTTCGGCAATTTGTCTAAGCTAACGTGTAATTAAATACAAGCCTTTTGTACATTACTGTCTTAGTTTTTTATCCGATAAAGGCAATAAGTCCAGAAAAACTGCCTAATAAGTGTTGGGAATGATTGGGGATAATAAGTGTTGGGAAGTGTTGGTTATAAATTTAATATCTTTGATATTGACTGAAGATCTTGTCCGTTGTTTTGCCCCCAAAACTCATAAGGCGGAAGCTGCATGCTTGGGGATAAATCACTGAGAGTAGTTTTATGCGCATGCGTGGGTTGAGCATTTATTCACTCTTGGCTTGAATGGGTAAATCAACGCGCATGTCCGTTCTGTACAGTCGAAGTCAAAAACGATCCGCCAAATTCTGCAATTTTACATATGAAGACGATTATTTAATCTAAAATATGTGTGACCCTTAACATACACATTCCATATAGACCACTCAAAACTACTTAGGAAGTTTGATAACGATCCTGAAACCACAAAATACAGATTTTTCAACTTGAGAAGCCCACTTCCGGTCCGGTCTGTTTACATCTGAAGGCGCAAAATACGAACTGAAAAATATCTTACCTAAATGAATATCACCATTTCCACCGTATACATGATTAATATGTGGAAGCCTTGTCTACGAATTGCTGCCTTATACACTTGTAAATGGGGAAGCCTTGTTTACAAACAAATACCAACACCATGAAGTGTCTACTCACATTGCTTGCTGTATATGTTTACTTTGTAAAAAGGGAAGCCCTGTTTACATCTAACTCATCTGTTAATATCAACTCAGAGAGTACTTACGTATGGCTGAAATCAGTTTACATATTCAGGAAACAACATCCTTGCCCAATCAGCATTTGTAACAATAACATCAAACAACTATCAATCTTTTTAATACTGGGAGGTCAAATTGAATTAAACCCAGGACCTAAAGTGAAATATCCATGCCAAATTTGCGACAAAGCAGTACGGGACAACCAACATGTCATAGCCTGCGACAATTGTGATTTATGGTATCACCGAAAATGTATGTCTATGAACACTAACTCGTACTTCCGCCTAGCAAATTCATCATTAGCATGGCTATGTAAATCATGCAATACCCCGAACCATAGCTCAATTTTATACCAATCCATCAACCGGACGACAACCAGTTCAGCTCCTTATTTGAAAGCAACATTCAAGATGTCAGCAATTTATCCACTCTTGACAGCAGCATTTCAAGTATCAAAAGTCAACAAGCCTCGTCATCGCCAAATAGGGACAATACCAAGGAACACGCAAAGCTAAATAAAGAATTATTACGAATTGTTAATATTAACTTTCAAAACATTAGGAACAAGAAAGCCTTGCTGCATGACTTAATTACCACCACTGAAACAGATGTGATTATTGGCACTGAGACATGGCTGAATGACTCCATACACTCATCCGAAATCATTCCAACAGACTACTTTAATGTCTACCGAAACGACAGGGAAACACCTGGTGGAGGCGTACTTATTGCAGTTCGCAACAATCTAATTAGTTCTGAAGTGTATAAAAGCAAAAACACAGAGCTCATCACAGTCAAAATCCATCACAACCAGAGACCAACATTATTATCAGCTTTTAATAGACCTCCTCAAAAACAAGACCAGTCATATATGAATCATGTCCGTTCAGACTTCCAGCAAATTAAAAATATTGCAAAGTCGAATAACCTGTGGATAGCCGGAGACTTCAACCTACCAGATATCAACTGGAAAAATATGTCGATCATTGGCTCAATGTATCCAAACCAGGTCAACGCCTTTTTCATAGACGTCATACAAGATATCTCATCAGATCAAATTGTCGACTTCCCTACTAGGCTACATAACATACTGGACTTAATGCTGACGAACATCCATCTTTAGTTCATCGATGCAAACCATTGCCTGGTATCAGCGACCACGACATAGTGTTGATTGACACCAAGATCAAATTTGAACGTTCAACAACACCAAGACGTAAAATTTATCTATGAAAATCGGCAAAATTAGATGATTTATGACAAGAAGAAGCTACTGAAGTCACCAAATTTATGACATCTTCATCAATAGATGAGACGTGGATAAGTTTCAAAGACATCCTACTTAAGGCCATGGAGAAAATGTCCCATCTAAATTATCCCGAACCAAACACACATACCCGTGGATTACAACGGAAGTAAGGAAGGCCATCAACCGCAAGAATAGGGCGGGGAGGGAATAAAAAAACTCGCAGGATAAGAAAAGATTTAGGAATTTCTTTCCCGAATAAAATCCCTGTTTTTGAAATGCATTGCCAAAGGAGGTACACAGTTACGCATATTTAAAGAAATATCGAAACTTCCGTTTCATCAATATACCAAGTTTAACATTTCTTATAAGTATATAACCGAGTACATATTGGATAATTATCCAATTTAATTTAGTTTAATTTGTATTGTTACGTAACCCTGTTTGGATTATCGCCCTTATTGTTATTATTTTAGGACTTCATAAATACACTTACATTGTATGCTTTCTTCTACATTCCTGTTTTTGCATTGCTTGTATGGGGTATTTTGTATTATGTTTTGTGCAATTATACAACTTAAAAAATCTGATTGGCTGTTTAAACTTATAGCTTTTAGCATTATTCAATCTTGATTATCGCCCTTTTTGTTAAGATAAAAATAAAATAAAACCAAGTACGAACAATCCAAACCATTAGACAAAATTCGATGTCCTAAAAACCTTATTCTATTGACGTCATTGATAACATTACGACGTATTTACGTCACACCATTCAGTTAGCAGACAACTGCCTCCTGAGGCGGTCTACATTTTCTTTGCTTCTTTGTGTTCAGTTATTGGTGCGTTTTCTTGTCCGAATGAAATATGTTCAATTTTGAGTGAAGTCTGTGCCACTACAGGCCCGGGACTGTACAGCGCAGTGGACGCTTACGGCTAGCCCCCGGATCCATTCACTCTTTTTTGAATTGATTTTTTGTTTGTTTTGCTTGCTGTTTCGGAGTATGATGTCTTGTCGTTATATTTGTCCTTTATGTAAATCATATGTGGCGCAGTCCCCCTGCACTAACTATTAGGGAATTCAAGGCAAAAGTACAGAAATCAACCAGACAGGCATACAACTCTTACATCAGAGATATCATCAGCCAAGATCAAAAAGAGAATCCAAAACGGTTTTGGTCATTTATAAAAGCCAAAAATGAGAGCCAATGATGGAATTGTTTACAGGGACAGTAAGAACAAAGCAGAAATCTTGAATTCACAATTCAAAACAGCCTATACAACTGAAGACCTCACAAACATACCCGATTCACCAAGTGGCACCACTCCATCACTTCCAACAATACAAATCAACAACATGGGAGTCACAAAGCTACTTGAGAATTTGAAGGTACACAAAGCTACTGGTCCACGATTCAATATCTCCACGTCTACTAAAGGAACTAGCAGAAGCCATTACACCTGCTATTAGCCGCATATTCCGAACATCATTTGCGGAAGGATCGGTACCAACCGACTTGAGAACAGCAAATATAGTGCCAATCTTCAAGAAAGGAGACAAATCAAAATCTGCCAACTACAGGCCCGTTTCTCTCACTTCAATCTGCAGTAAATTACTTGAGCACATCATATACAGTAACAGTAACATCATGGACCATCTCACTCAATATAACATCCTAACTGATTGTCAGCACGGCTTCAGATCCAGAAGATCCTGTGAGACACTGCTCATAACAACAGTACAAGAAATAGCCATAAACCTGTCAGAAGGGAAACAAGTCGATGCCATTCTCCTGGACTTCTCCAAGGCCTTTGACAAGGTTCCCCACCAACGGCTCCTGTTGAAACTGAAGCAATACGGCATTCGCGGTACCTTACTGCAATGGATCCAACATTTTCTGACAAGCCGTACACAACAGGTGCTTTTAGATGGAACCAACTCTTCAACCTCTGGAGTAGACTCGTGTGTACCACAAGGGACCGTGCTTGGTCCGTTGCTTTTCTTGATCTTCATCAATGACTCAGTAACATCAAATGCACGACTCTTTGCCGATGACTGTCTCCTGTATCGCACCATAAACACCTATGACGATCAACTCCAGTTACAGGAAGACCTTGGAAATATGGGAACAAAACTGGCAGATGTCCTTCAACGCTGAAAAATGTTTTACCTTACATATCACCAAACGTAGGAGGACAACAGAATATAATTACAAGCTACATGACCAAGTATTGGAAGTAACAAAAGACAGTAAATATCTCGGAGTTACCATCAGCTGCGACGTGTCCTGGGGTAGCCATATAAACAACATAACATCCAAGGCTAATCGTACCATCGGGTTTCTAAGGCGAAACATCCATTCCTGTCCAATAGAAGTAAAAGTAGCAGCATACACTACAGTGGACAGACCATCGATCGAGTATGCCAGCACAGTGTGGGATCCCTACAACAAAAGCCATTATATCCCAACTGGACGCTATCCAAAGAAGAGCTACACGATTTGTGAATAACAACTGTGACAAAGTAATTTATACATAGAACTTTGCTAGATTTGACATTATATTATATTGGACGTTTTCAACTATATACAACTTCTGCTAATGTGTTCAATATGTTAATTACACACGAATGATCTCTGCTCGTTTTGACAAAACGCACGATCGCATTAAATATCTTATTTTTATTCATATGTTATTTATAATCTACACATGCTCTATGTGTTTAACACTCAGCAGAACTTCGCGACTTCAAAGGAAAGATGCAGTGCAGTTATAGAAACTATAATCTCAATTCCAAATAAGTTAATCTGTCATGTATCATTATTCTTACTGACTGTATGCTTTATAAAGCCAGAATTAACCGACAGTAAGTCAGACTTGAATAGAGCTCCTTTCGCTCTATGTCTATTCTGTGTTCTCAATAAAGGTATTCTATACACTATGCCTTCTTGTTGCTTTTATATGTAAGATTGTGTTACACAACTTCCAAACCAGAGAACATGGAGCAGTAACATCCATGATCTCGAAACTAGGATGGGAGTCCTTGGAACAAAGACGGGCTAAAGCAAGAGCAACTATGATGTATGAGATCGTTCACAACTTAGTTGACATATCTGCAGAACATCTTCTCATACCATCAGACGGCAGAACAAGAGGAAATGCAGCATACGGGACATTGTATACAAGTGGTGACGTATATCGTTTCTCCTTCTTCCCACGTACCATCATAACATGGAACTACATCCAACCATCCGTACATCCAAATGACCGAGCAGTTCAGATCGGGGCTAGGGCACATTACCCTCCCCGTGCTGTCCCAGGTGTAAATAATGGACTACTGATTTTAATTGTACATAGTTGTCAGTGATTTTAACTGTACAGAGAGGACATGCACGGAGAGTAAACACTCGAAAAGAGTACTCGCCTTACTGGAAGAAGAAGAAGAAGAAGAAATCGTGGCGACATTGATTCCCGCCATGGTTTGGGGATATGGGCGTACCTCAAACAACACAATCCGTTCCCCACACCCCCATTCCCTACTATTATTTCATCGTTGGGCATGTAGCTTCGCCAGTTGTTTTTCCCCCAAAACTCTTAAAGCGAAAACTGCGTGCTTGGGCATAAATCACTGAGGATATCCATAAAACCTAATTGGTCCATTATATATCCTTTGGGAATGACTAATTTGATCATAGATACGCGGATTGCAGACGACGAAATGTCTGCATACCAATAATCTGATTTCTGGTCTCGACTGACAATCGTCTCCGTGCCATGTTCAATAATTATGCTTGAATAGACGTATCAGACAACGTTAAATACTCACAAATACAATTGGATCATACTGCTTTTTGTAATCCGGGGGGGTTGGATGGCCTAGTGGTCTAGAGTGCCGCGCTTCGACCTTTAGCTGGCAGGCCACCTCTGGCTTGCGGCTGTGGTTTCGAGGCTTGGTGTGAGCGTATGTGGCATGGAGATAGGGGCGACTTCTCAACCTCGTGGGTTTCCTCCAGGCACTCCGGTTTCCTCCCACTGCAAAGGACCCCTACGCGCAAGCAAATTATTGAAATGAAATTAAAACCATATGTTAGTCCCGAAATGACCTAGTTGTGTTGAGTGGACGTTAAACCCCATTTTTTTTATCTCTCTCTCTCTCTCCCTTTTTGTAATCCTCGAGGGTAGCATGTTGCACGTGCATGCCTCAAACGACACAGATGCGACTGTCACGCGTCACTTGTTAAAAAGTATTGCTCAAAACCCACACTTCCCATAATTTTGTACCTTGTTTAACTATTTCAAATAAACCCAGAGAGAAATCATCACAAATGTTAGGATGTGCTTAACTTTTTTCTTTGTGTATATAACAAGTGCTATTGATCAGGGATAGAGTATTATGTGATCGAAGCCATCTTGGAATTGTGACATCATATTTCAAAATCGAAGTAAGTCGCAAGACTACCAAACATTCTGAACATCTGAGACACACTACCTGCGGAGAAGTTGTCTCAGACACACTCAAGGGACATGCTTTCATATCACGTGGTCTACACGTCGCAGGTTACTAACAATAACAATAATGGCTTCACTCTTCTTGTATTTCTTTTGTAATATCTATGGGAGAATTTGAAAAAAAAACGGCTCTTGCCATAACATTTCGGTAACACAGCTTCACAGTCGTGACCTTCATAAAAAGCATGTAATCCCTCCACTTGTTTTTCCTTCCATTTTAAGTTTGTAACTCCTAACTTCGACTTCGAAAATGTATAGCGCCCCGAAACTTTTCGCTCATGGGCGCTGACACCTTGGAATTATTTTGTGCATCGGTCGGGTCTATTTCAGATATACACAATCAATTATTTTAATAGTTAATTTATTTCAGTTTTAAACAAAAATTTAAATCTTTATAGCAATTTTAACAAAGTAGCCAAATTCTAGCTGTGATTACTGCGCAAATTGGCCAACCACTGTGTACGTACGAAAAAAAAAAGCCAGCTACGTCATAAATTTCGTCACGTTCGTTACGTTTGGACTACCAAAATGTAGGTAGTTTTCTGTCAGTTAAGGAATTTATGTAAAAAAAGGTCGCTCGACATGGCGACCCAATGGCATCAAATCTTTTTAATTTGATCATAGAACTATTAGAGACGATGTAAATATAAATGGTATAAAATGTAGTCGTAAATCCATAAAAGTTGTAGCTTTTGCTCACGGTATAACAGCATTATTAAAAGGTTTTAGCTCTGCGCGATATTTCTTTGTGATATTAAGACTTTTCAGTTAAGTTTCGGGACTTATAATTATTAAAGTTAAATATCTGTGATATGAATTAGTTTTATGCGAAAAAGTCATAAAAAAACCTCGGAAAACATTTTTCAAAAGACACTTATATTACCGGTGAGTTACATTTTACAAATAAAATAACCGAAATAGAACAAATAATAAAAATATGGGATAAACATAAATTACTTTTAATTGGAAAAATACATATAATTAAAACTGTTTCTATTTAAAAACTTATTTATCCGGAAACTGTTAAACCAGTGTCGGACTCTACTATTCAAAAACTTAATTCAATATTTTACAAATTTAAAAGGAACGGACCTGATAGAATAAAGTGAGATATTCTTATACAGAACAATACAAATTGCGGATTAAAAATGATCGACTTAAAAGAATTCCTATATTGTAATAGCTTTTTTTGGATTAAATAAATATACCAGTCACCCGTTCAAACATGGCTCATACCATATGAATTCATTATGGCTGAGTATGGTGGAAATTTATTACCTGCTTGCAACATTGCAGAAATACTTAATTTTAAAGGAGCTAAGGGTTAGGGATAGGGTTACTCAATATCATCCAAAATCTTCAACAATGAAAACACAAATTATTTGTCAATTCAAAATAACATTGATGTTGTTATCTTACTGGGAAAAGGTGGCCATGTGATTTCAAATATTTAAGATAAAATAAAAAATACGATTGTACCATAATGCGTTTCATGCCCAATTTTAACGAGGGATTTGAAAAACGAGGCTAGACTGTGACGCATTTTATAATCTGGAGACATAGATCATGTAGACTGGACTAACCAGACGCTTGAGATTTACTTTCGATTGAGACATCAGGCGCATTTCGCCGAACATTATTAGATTAAAGACGGAAATGATTGAATGTAAATCAGTTTATATACATTCATATTACATTATTATGCCTTGTGACCCATTTGTGTCAGTTTGTGGGTCCCAGATATTAGCGATTTAGCTCATTTAAACATTCCTTTTTATAAAAAAAACCCTCTATGCCAACTGGCATAAAATCAAAAACAACACATATAAAATAAAATTATTTGGAATAATACAAATATAAAGATTAATAATAAAATTATATTTTTAAAAAGTTATTTTGATACAATAAATAAGATCAATACTCAATATTTAGAAATAGGCCCTACATCAAATTATCTTAAATGGAATAGAAAAATGTATCTTGGGGTATGTACAGGAACTGAGCGACTTTGAAAGTGCGATACCCCTACCAATTTTAATTGCAATATAAATACTAATTTTTACAAAATATATGATAGCCGGATAAAAGCAAAGTTCAGCGGGCCAAATGGTAATACATTCTAGATACTCAGATAAGCCATCTAGACGTAGAAACATCGAAAATACATTTAAAATAATAAACACGAAACACTGTATGTCTTAGTACAAAACTTAGAAGCTCTGAATACAAATATCTCCATAGGATTTTAATCACAAATTATTTAAATATCTCCATAGGATTTTAATCATAAATTATTTAAAATTGGAAAACACACTCTGCACTTTCTGTGAATCTAATATAGAACATGTAGAACATCTCTTTGTTTTCGGTCCATTTTCAAATGAATATGGAATCATTTTCATGCCATTTGAGATAGCAGCAATATAATGAATGAAATAATGAAATGGGGTTTAACGTCCTACTATTCTATTATGCACCTAACCTGGGCTAATGGAAGACGGACTATGAGGGAAATTTTTGCCCGGGCAGCGGCACTACGACCTACTCATATATCGAATTCCAACTGCCAAGAGATCTTTTATGTGCACTTCAATATGTACACGGGACCTCAGTTTTTCGTCCCATCCGAACGACTAGGCAGCTGTCCTTGTCAGGCCCTTCTTCTGCATCACCGACAGGGGGATATCACGCCGGAAAATCGAGATGAACTTTCTCGGACAATGCATGGATCAAACACCCGACCTCCAGGCTAGCGAACTAGTGCCTTTCCCATCGTGATCCCATTGACAAACATCTTGGTTTAACTAACAAACCAGATTATATAAATAATACTGAATGGCTCTTCATTAATCATGTAATTATTTTAACTAAGTTCTATATATATCGGGCTTAACTACGAAACGAGATACTTAATATTAATAAGTATGAAAGCTTTTTAGTAGAACATGCTAAATTGTGGAATTGAGATATCTCCGGAATTATACATAAATAAATGGAAATATGTTTTTTTAAGACACCCCCCATACCTTTTTTAAGACACCTCCCATACCGATTCCCCATTGAGGGATGTATGTACTTAGATCTGTGTACAGTAGGGACACTTGTGATTAAGCGTCAATATAGAACGATCTATTTTATTTCTAAGATATAAATAAATGTTGTAACATATACTTGTAATTAATGACGAAAAAAAAAGTTTATGTGAGAAAATATAAATAACGCGAAGGGACATGTTCAGAGTAACTAATATAAACGTCAAACTCAGAGTGTGTTAACAATGATTTCTTTTAGCCGGAGTATGCGATATAGTAAGTTCTAACAACATACTCTTAAAGAATATTCTTATTTCCATCAACCTGTTGACATAAATTTTGTGAACAATTTATGCACAGTTTAATCTAAAGCAAACCAAATATATGTGCCATTGAGTAAAGGGGGGGGGGGAGGTGTATTTGTCATAAACATGTATTTGAAATTTCATCAAAATCGAAAAGGAGTCAAGATGAAACCACAAGCTATGTGGGTGGATTTTGATAAATGTGTTGCGATAATCCTGGTGGCTACGGTCTCATATATGTCACAATGCAACCCACCCCAGATCATTAATATATAACAAAAATGTGAACGAACAGGCGAATAGCGTCTACATGAAAATGTGGGCGTGTAAAATTCAGCTACAGATGTTAGCCATTTGCATGATTTAAATTTTTACAATATTTTATGTACATGAAGAAATTATTTTTGTAATGATAAAGTATATAACTCATCTAAATCATTTTTATGAACAGTTAAGTAAGCTATTTGGAAGTCTGGCGTGAACTCTTATGCCAATGCCCTGGCACAATTAATAAATAACAGGTTATCAAAACACTAAATGATTTGTAATAACATTTGTCGATGTGTCATGAATCTAAGACATACTATATTTACATGGTTAAATCAAAAAGAAAATTGTACACGATCCAGTCGTATAGGACTACAAACAACATTTGCAGTATGAATCGATAAAAATAGAAAATAAATTACACACTAAAACACATAATTGTTCCTTCTACCATCAAAGGTAGTGAACTATCATAATATTTTACAGATACATTTCCAGGAAAATATTTATCGGGTTGTTATACTAATGAAATTATGTCAATTTTCAGATCGATAAAGTACAGATACTGTCGGACTTCCTGGTTATTTTTTCTGCGTGATAGTACATGTTAAGTCGTTTATACAAATTTATTATTTAAACCAGCCTGTCATCAATGTTATTCTCAATAAAGTGTATACATGTTCGCGTTTTATGGCTGCTCTGACAAGACTGGGTGAGCTCTCTTGAATTTCACACAACACACTCTTTAATAATGCCCCAATAATCATTTTATGTTATAGACTGACCCTGGTGTTAATTTCTTTCCCAAATATGGAATAAACATCCCCGTACCCCAAAAGACTGGGAGGAGAACATTACCTTATTTGGTATACCAAACACGCCATAAATAAGATACTATTTGGTGGATATTCTGACAATAGAAGGAAAAAGATAGTAAGCTGGCACTGCCAGGCAGGATACGCCCACATTTTCGAGAGATGGATAGAGAACAAGCAAAACCGAAAGTGATTTTTCCTACAATCAAAGGCCATAATTCATTAAGTTACAATTTGATATGCGCAAATATAGAAAAGAATCAAGATCTTTAGGTTATAAACATGCATTTTAAGTTTCATCAAAATCGTATTAAAATTGTGACCTCTACAGGGTCCATAACTTTGATATACCATATTTTTTACACTATTCGCGTACAAACAGCAGCCATTTTGTCTGGCAATTATGGACCAATTTTCTAAAAATTCAATCTCACCTTCGTAGGGTGTAACGGTGATAGAGTCAAACGTTTTTTTTTTTAAATCGGATAATAATCGTGACCTCCAGAGGGACCATAGGTGATTTTTCGGACAATCAGGCGCCATAATTCAGGAAGATATGATCTGATATGTTAAAATAACGAAAGAACCCAGAGATAACCATGCATTTCAAGTTTCATCAAAATCGAATCAAAATTGTGACCTATACTGGGTCCACAACCATGACATTCCATTTTTTAATAGTATTCGCGTTCAAGCGGCGGCCATATTGTCTGTTAATTTTGGTCTGATTTTCCCGGAATTTAAACTGAAACCTTCTTTTAGGCGTAACGGGGATATAATCAAATGTTTTTTTTAAATCAGAAAATAATTGTGACCTCCAAAAGGCCCACAAGCTAACTAAAGGCGATTTTGCGTACAGTAAGGGGCCATAACTCAGGAAGTTACCATCCGATATGCGCAAATATCGAAAGGATCTAAGATCTTTGGGTAATAACCATACATTTTAAGTTTGATCAAAATCAAATTAAAATTGTTACCTGTATAGGGTCCACAACCATGATATACCATTTTATAATATACAAGCGTCCGCATTTTCTATGGCAATTTTGGTCCGATTTTTCCGAAATTCAAACTCAACCTTTCTTAGGGTGTAACGGTGATATAATCAAACGTTTTTTTTTAATCGAATAATAATTGTGACCTCCGGAGGGACCACAAGCTAAACAAGGGCGACTTTGCGTATAATCAGGGGCCATAATTCAGGAAGTTACGATCCAATATGCGCAAATATCGAAAGGAACCAAGATCTTTGGCTTATAACCATGCTTTTCAAGTTTCGTCAAAATCGAATTAAAATTGTGACCTCTACAGGGTCAACAACCTTGATATACCATTTTTTAACAGTATTCGTGTACGAACGGCGGCCATTTTGTATGGCAATTTTGGTCCGATTTTTCCGAAATTCGAACTCAACCTTCCTTCGGGTGTAACGGTGATATAATCAAATTGTTTTTGTCAAATCGGATAATTATTGTGACCTCCAGAGGGACCACAAGCTAAACAAAGGCGATTTTGTGTATAATCAGGGGCCATAATTCAGGAAGTTACAATCCGATATGTGCAAAAATCGAAAGGAACCAAGATCTTTGGGTTATAACCATGCATTCAAAGTTTCATTAAAATCGAATCAAAATTGTGACCTCTACAGGGTCCACAACCTTGATATAGCATTTAATAACAGTATTCGCGTACGAACGGCGGTCATTTTGTATGGTAATTTTGGTCCGATTTTTCCGAAAATCGAACTCAACCTCCCTTAGGGTGTAACGGTGATATAATCAAACGTTTTTTTAAATCTGATAATTATTGTGACCTCCAGAGGGACCACAAGCTAAACAAAGGCGACACCGTGTATAATCAGGGGCCATAATTCAGGAAGTTACAATGCGGTATGTGCAAAAACGTAAGGAACCAAGATCTTTGGGTTATAACCATGCATTCCAAGTTTCATCAAAATCGAATTAAAATTGTGACCTCTACAGGGTCCAAAACCTTGATATAGCATTTTTTAACAGTATTCGCGTACGAACGGCAGCCATTTTGTATGGTAATTTTGGTCCGATTTTTCCGAAATTCGAACTCGACCCCCCGTAGGGTGTTGTAACGGTCATATGATCGAACGGTTTTTCAAGTGGGATGATAATTGTGACCTCCAGAGGGACCACAAGCTAAAATAGGTGATTTTTCGGATAATCAGGGGCCATAATTCTGGAAATTACGTTCCGATAGGCGCAAATATCGGAAGGAACCAAGATCTTTGGGCTATAAACATGCATGTCAAGTTTCATCAAAATCGGTTCAAAATTGTGACCATTATAGGGTCCACAAACTAAAAACGTGATTTTTCGTACAATCAGTGAATGGAATGGGGTTTAACGTCCGACGCTTAAGCACCTAACCTGGGCTAATTGAAGACATACCCTATACAGTGTGCTATGGGGGAAATTTTTGCCCGGGCAGCGGCGCTACTGCCTACTCTTATATCGAATTCCAACTGCCAAGGGATCTTTTACGTGCACTACAGTTTGTACACGGGACCTCGGTTTTTCGTCCCATCCGAACGACTAGGCAACTGTCCTTGTCAGGCCATCCTTCTGCATCACTGACAAGGGGGAATCACGCCGGAAAATCGAGATGAACTTTCTCGGCCAATTCAGGGATCGAACACTCAACCTCCAGGCTAGCGAACCAGCGCCTGGAGGTTGAGTGTTCGATCCCTGCATTGGCTGAGTGTCATAATCCATGAAGTTTTGATCCGATATATGCCAATATCGAAGCGGCCGAGATCTTTTGGGGATAAACCTATATTTCAAGTTTCGTCAAAATCGGACAAGAATTGTTACCTGTAGAGAGTCCACAAACAATTGTGGACGGACGTCCGGACGTATGGACGAACACGGGCGACGACATAATACGTCCACATGAAAATAAATGTCTTTATATATAAAAACAATGTCTATATATAAACATATCACTCATTTTAATTTGAGTGCATGAGATATGAATTCTATACAATGTGCAAAGACCAAAGCACTACAATACCCAAGCGTAATAGAAAAATACGTCTACAGTGTTCGATCGCGGATGTTCGCCGAGAAGGTTCATACTGATTTTCCGGCGTGCCCTCCAACCCCCCCCCCTTCGTCAGTTGTATTGGATGGGGGTGGGCTTGAAAGCGGTAATATATATGGTGTATACCCGTCTTCATAACACAACACAGTTCTATGGATAACAATCACTATATTATACTATGGTGGGGGCAATAATGACCTTTTTTTGAAGGTTTTAAACCACAGAGTGTTTTTTATGGTCAAATAGACTGAAAAAAACGAATCCAGCGAAATTTTTGTCGTAGTCACTTTTTACGTTGGTGGCCGCCCAAATGGTGTCAAAATCAAGATTTTCTTGGAAATGCATATATATCTAGTAGGAAAATCGCCTTGTCATATATCATTTCATATGTTTTTAGGGGTTGTAGGTTTTAAACTTACTAAGAAAATTTAGATCTGTTAATCCAAGACGGCGGAATCCACAATGGCGACCACTTTCTTTCAAAATGGCGACCGATATACCAAAAAATAAATTGGGAGTTTTTAATACGATATACAGCGTAATATGTCTGATCTAATGTTTTCTTCTTAACTGAGATCAAATCGAGAGAGGAATTTATTTTATTATTTTCTAAAATGGCCGCCCAAATGGGGTCAAAATCAAAATCACGAGATATTAATACGACAAGAATTAACTGCTCGTTATCAAGTATGCAAATTACAAATGAGGAAAAAATTGCGACAGTGTTATATATAGGTATGTAGAACAATTATATGGGTAACCATAAGTGAAACCCTAAGTTAATTAGTTGTCAAAGTAAGTATGCTAAGATTTAATTATGATAGCACGTAGTGTAGTAACAACAGCGGATAAAAGATTAAAGAGGAATTAATGAAAACATAGATGATGAGCGAAACCTATGTGAAGCAATAAAGTATGTCTCTGGACATCAAAGAGCATAATGGAAATGGTGAAAAGGCACATTAATTACCGGTATTCTGATATTCGTCTAGGACTTATAGCATTGTGACATGAAATAGTTTTACATAAAGATAAATGATGGATCTAGTTGCATCGTATACCCATAACTGCTTATTTGGTTACTTATTTAAATTTAATTGCTAAAATTAGTATATCTTATTCCTTAAGATAAAAGAGTAATAAGCTTTGGCTAGGTAAATACCAACATCTAGGTTGAGCTCAGGGCCGGTTTTTCTGGAAAGCTTCTAGTATCCGCCTTGTCTTCTTGTTTGCCTGATTTCTCTCTAGAATTTTTACTTCTGACCAGTTAACGCTATGTTGTCTGTTTCGCCGACATATGTCTCTCTGTTTGTAGACGCAACCCTTTGGGGGAACAGGTATGGTGGGATTCAGTTTGCCATTCGCCCGTAGGTGATCTTGAATCGTTTCATTTTGGTAAATATGGTTTCTATTCCAGCTAGTTGTTTTAACAAACGTTGGGTTTGGTATGTGAGTTTACAATTAAATGGAATAAATACAGCCAGTGCAGAAATGTAGGGCGTTAAATCACATTTCATTTCTTATCCCTGAATTCCGAAGGAAAGTATTTATATCTATTTTAAGCAACCAACGTCTATACACTGAGACGCGTTGTGGTTTTGAGAGGGCCTGGAAGCAAACTCGTGTTGGATAAATTGGTTACAGTAGTCCAATTTTTTTTAATGTGCTGTGATATTCTTAGCAATGGCAGCTAGGTTGTTAATGTTTTATCAATACAGAAATATATTATAAGTTCTCAATAGTTGCTGGGTAGCGATTGATAATAATAAAGTTATCATTACGCCTGTTTTGTTTTTTCTTGGTCTATTTAAGATATCCACCCTCCCAAAGCGTGGACAATACGCCCACACAGCTATATTCCAGTAGCAGCTTACCCGAAAGGGGGTGAGTGTCTGGTGGAAGTTCACAGAACAGAACATTGAATTTTTATACGTTTCACATCTCCTCTCCACAGCAGCCTATCTTAGAGGGTTTGCCCGGTCATTGCCTCAATACATCACAGAGAATTTGAAAAGAATACGTTTTCGGCAAAGATGGGTTATTCCGGAACCAAAAGTCGCGGAATGCTGAATATCGATAGGGTTCATTTAACTCCGGGTGCCACTGCTTATCTAAATATGAAAAACACCAGTAAAAATATACAGCCCCACGATGTTTTCTGAAAGTGTGGCATTTTCAAGATTTGCGACCAAGAGGGGGAGTAACTCCGGAACGGATATGGTTTTTCATCTTCTGACCCCAATGCTTTCCACCAAAAGAATCCGTCGAAAACTGTTGGTCATTCTCAATAATTGGGTGCATTTATGTCGTCGTGGTATTTTTAGATTAGAATATATATGAATTAGATATTTTATCTTTTATTGTCTTTTAATTCGCAAGTCCTTCGCACTAATGAATTTCTACAATGAATTCAAAGATCAGGGTAAAATTTCCAGATGTTCTCAAAAAAACTTTCCAATTTGTAACGTTCGTTACTGTCGCCAGTCACAGCTTTGTACACATCTATACAGAATTTTTATTATGTTATAATGTCAGTGTCATTTGGCTCCAATTTTATAGTAAAGTCTTTAAGCTGACGTAATCCACAAACAAGATATAGCCCTCGTACCCTTGTCGCCGATTTTACGCTTTGTAATTCGTGATGTTTTGACGATACATGTAGTTGCTCTGTTTTAAAATTTAACAATTGCGTGAAATTTGCGTGCGATTTAGGAGAAATAAAACAGATAAAATTCGCAAACATGGCGTAATGATTTTATCTTATGGTCGCGCTAAATCGGCAAAACCGATACGTATAGATAAGGACGTAAGTTACACACTTTTCTTGTCTCTTGTGGATTATATAGAAAATATGATGTTATAGTAAACAACCCAAAATGTCAATATTCTCTAATTGAGATTAGAAGCCATATAATCGGTTTGCGTAGAAATCAGACATAATAAATGCTAGAAATGGTTTCACTACTTACGTCTTCCGCCTTACTCCCGTCGCAGTAGTGGTTCATAATACATTATTCCTTTGCGCAAGTTTTTTTTAGTCAAATGACTACAAAAAGGTTTCTGGCCTAGAGCTCCCATAATTTACACATAAACTGACCCAAAACAATACCGCATAAAGGTTAACATATAATAAACCAATCCACATTGAAATAAAGGTGAAGCCTTACCGCATAATTATATGATTTGATGAATCCCAACTGCTACGCTGAATTGTAACCGGAGAAGTGTCATCGCGGCTTATTTGCGTAATACGTCATTACAAGAAACACTACTATGCAAATGTAGAACGTATTACCGCAAAGAAAAACTGTTCAGTAACGCCTAAATATATATATCAAGACTTTTTTAGTCGTACAAACCGCCATTTTATGTGCCTAGACGTCTTTGATTAAAGATTAACCTTATAATTTCCCTTTTTTTTTTAAAAATCCCGGTAAGTACTATCACTATAACAATGATATACAATCACATCTTAATGTCAAGATCATTTGCAAACGAATTTGTTATGAATAATAGTAGATCTTTAATGTATTTAAGTAACGTGATTAATACATTTGACTACCGTGAACGCCAGAAACAGCAAGACACGTGACAGGAACATGGAATTTACGTTACATTTGGTAACGTACACATCATTTCCTCATATTATTTTGGAGACCAATGCTAAACTATTGTCCAAACAGAAAGTTTATTTTCTACTTAAATGAGAAAATATCCACTCTTTTTGAAGCATTAATCACTTACGACTAAACTTATTACTGTTGAGTGAATTGTTATTGGTACATGAATGCATTTTATAAATGAAATTTATGGTTGACAAATTTCAAGAACCATGTACACCAAAAATATTATATACTTGGCATTATTAATTATATCTATGTGAAACAGTAATAACAACAAACACATTTTATTACCTTAACAATATTTCTCTCAATATCTTTAAGGCTTTATTTATGGTAACGTACAATACATATGGCAGGTAATATACGTTACCGCAAATAAAATGTCGATAAACTTTACTATAAACACTGATAATATATTTCTATTATTTTAGAAAATGGCGAAGAGTAGAGCTGAAATTTAAAAGGCGTACAGAGAAAGAACAAGCCAACAGTGAGACTGATGTCCCCCGCCGAAATCCCAAAATAAATAGATGACACATATTAATTCATTGCACATTTTATTTTTTTTAAAAATATTGAGCAATCAAACTATACACTAAGTATCATTACTCTCTATCAGATTGAATCAGACAATGTTCATCATCGAACTCCATCAAGGCATTCACCTACACCTAGTTCGAACATTCTACCTTAATTAGAAGGAGAATCATTGTGTTCCAAAGTGTAGACCTATCAAATTGCTTATCGCTCTGCTTACCCTCGACAGAAAATGTTCATTATTAAACTTTTTGATGAAATGAATCTATATACCAAGTTTCATCACTCTCACTTAATTACAACTAAAGTTATTGCATCCCAAAGCATCAACCAATCCAATTGCTTATCTCTGCTTACCCTAAATAGAAAATGCTCGTCTTCGAACTCCATCAAGGTATTGACCCAATAAACATCTACATCAAGTTTGAATAACCTAGCTCAATTAGAAGGAAAGTTATTATGTTCCAAAGTCTCCGCTAATCAAATTGCTTATCGCTCTGCTTACCCTGAGCAGAAAATGCGCATTATTGAACTTAGTCAAGGTATTGATGAAATGAAACTATATACCAAGTTTCATCGCTCTAACTTAATTACAACTCAAGTTATGCTCATTATCGAACTTAGTCAAGGTATTGCTGAAATAAAACTATATACCAAGTGTCATCACTCTCACTTAATTACAACTTAAGTTATCGTGTCCCAAAGCATCAACCAATCAAATCGCTTATCTCTGCTTACCCTAAGCGGAAAATGCTCATCTTCGAACTCAATCAAGGTAATGACCTAATAAACACCTACACCAAGTTTGAATATTCTAGCTCAATTAGATAACGAGTTATTGTGTCCCAAAAAGTGTGACAGACGGACGGACGAACCCATTTAAGTAGTCCCCTGCTTTCTTCGAAAGGCGGGGGACAAAAAAAGAAGGGGAGACTTATCTAGAGAAAGAAAGAAAATGGCGAATGGCTTACTGTGTTCCAACCGCTGAGGTGTTAAAAAACGTTGACAAAGAAAGAGAAACCAGAAAAATAGGAAGAAAGTTCGAATTCAAAGAGAGAAGAAGAAATATGAAATTTGGGCAGCTTGAAGTCCAATAGGATTACCAAATGCTGAATCAAGTGGCTATGAGAGTTTTTCAGCAACCTCGTCCAATGAACCTTAACCAATGATCGTCAGAATGGATTTTGTAAATAATAGACGCCCAGGAACGAGGAAAAGAATCAAGAGGCAAACAGAGAAATGAAACATTTAAAAACATGAATGAAGAATTGAGAAGAAAATTGAGAACAATTCAAAGAAGGAACTAAAGATCAGTAACAAATAACGCAAATTCACCTTCACCAGCACAAACACCTAGAAGTAAAGCCAACATTGACACACGGAATGGTGGTCTTTCGCAAAGACGGGGGGGGGGGGACAATACGGCAACGTTTGAAAAGCTTTACGTTAACACTTTCAAATCAAACTTGGATTTTTAAAAACATATTTTCGAACCCTCTGGACAAGTAAGATAGGTTATAATGGATAATTTACACAACAGGTAGGACACTTAAACATCTAGTAGTTAGAATAAGGTTAGTTCTTTTTTCGGAACCTGTTAAGCCAGCAAGAGTGTTATTGTGCCTTTAAACTGGCTAAGTAAGCAGACCGAAATAAGCAGAAATCAACTAGGGTCTGCTGGAGAGTCAATCCAGTTACAGTCTAAAGTCAAAAGATGTAGCGTTCAGAATAGGTCTACCCGGCAGACTATCGCCATTAAAGAGACGACCACTCTCAAGATTAGTCGCATTATTTTTGTTACGTCTTTTTTCTAAATCATTTTACTGAAGCGTGCACCATAACCTGATATTTGTATACCCTGGATAAAACACGATGCTAAATATTACAACTAATTAAAAAAGCTTAATTATTACTTTATGTAATATTTGAATCAATTTTATTTCATGATATAATTATTATATTAAATTGTTATTAAATTTGTCTATTTCTACATTCAATTTGATTATTTTCTTTTGTTCTCTTATTAAATTTTTAATTTCAATTGAAAATCCCAAAGAAATTACACTTCTACAACACACCATCTGAATCAGATATTAATTGGATGAAAACATAATGGACAAAGAACACTTTAGATTGTATTGCGAGAGAAAGCATGGTCACAGCTACGCCTGACATTAAATTCACTAGGGCATTAGAGAATAATCAGAAGACGTTATCGTCATTCTTTTCTGCTACGAAACAGCAAAATCGGGATAACGACTCTACTGATAATGTGGTCAAGGGGATGGGAAAGGAAACCTCTACTGTTGTTTAAACGACAGAAGTTAATGTAACAGAACTGGAGCCTCCTATATCTGCTACTCGGGATTCCTCAGTAATAGCTTCTAATGACGACCTCGACAGTGACAAGGAAAGTACATCAGGATCTAGTGTACTAGATGAAGAGGTTGCCGAAAATATACAGCCTCCACAACCACAAGAAGCTCTCCTTTCAGTTTCTCCTGACACAAATCCAGGTACATGGCAACCGATCCTCAATACCTATGCTCCGCGTTAATACGGAAAAAGAATCCTTGATTTTAAGGCAGTTTGGTACGAGAAGTTTCCGTGGGTAAGCTATGATGTACATGAAAAACATGCTTTGTGCTGGCCGTGCCGTGAATTTATGAAAGAAAATTCTTTTGTATATAGAAATTGGAAGAAATCTGAAAGGCTGTCAAAGCACGCTCGAAGTAAAATTCATGTCACGGCTATGACAAAATGGATGATGCGGAAACGCGCAGATACCATGAATACGTCAGTTGCTAAACAGTTGAGTGATGCGCACGGTGATATGGTTAAACGCAATCGCGAATACCTAAGGATAATTATTGAAACCTTACTTTTTACAGCTCAGCAAAACACTGCACAGCGGGGACATGAAGAATCTCGACATCATATTGATGAAATATCTGTGTCAATCGCGGAAACTTTCTAGAATTGTTGAATCTGAGATGTAAGGATGTCGATTGGTTGGGGGAAAAACTAAAGAGTCAGATAGATATGCATGTACAGTGGACTTCTCCTCGAATTCAGAATGAGATCCTTGAAATCGTTGGTAAATTAGTTTTGGATAAAATAGCCAATGACGCAAAACACTGTACACAATTAGGCATTATCGTGGACGAAACAATCGGACATAAGTAGAATTGAGCAAGTATCGATCTGTTTACGCTATATAGTCGCCGGAGAAACGAAAGAATCATTCATTGGATTTTATGATACCAAAACAACAGATGGAGAAACATTGTTTGAGTTGTTGAAGTCAGTTTTTGGCAATATTGGTCTGGACTTCAGTAAAGTAGTCGGACAATGCTAAGAAGGGGCTTCAAATATGTCCGGAGAACATAAGGGTTTGGCTACGCGGGTGCAAGAAATCGCAACTTTTGCACTATATGTTCATTGAAATCGCAACTTTTGCACTAAACATGTATGTTCATTGTTACGGACACATTTTAAATTTGGCAATACAGGACACAATGTCCGATATTGTGCCCTTGCGCAACGCACTTGGGTCTATTCAGTCACTGTATAATTTTGTGGAAGCAAGTCCAAATCGACACTCTATCTTCGAAGATGTAGAATGTGCGCCTGAAGAAGTAAAACTGAGCCTCAAATCACAGAGTTAGACTCGATGGTATTGTAGATTTGAGTCGCTGAAAGCTGTAATACAGCAAATCCATCGTATAACAAAAACTTTATTGAAACTAACTGAAGATAAAAAGGCGAAAACCTCTAGTGACGCTCGAGCGTTACTTAGAGCCATGTGCGATTTCGATTTTGTACTGGGTATGGTTATACTAAAAATCATTTTATCCAATACAAACGCTCTTAGTCATTATCTGCAAGGTAAGTATATAGACGTACTGAACGCTAAACGTACTGCAAATATGACAATCAAGACGCTATCCGGTTTGAGAAACGACGACTTGTTCAACACCGTGCGGGCAATGACACAAGCTATTTGCGATGATATCAAAGAAGTAATCAAAGATAGCGATTTTACATTTAATGAAGCTCGATTACCTAGCAATAAGCAGCCATCCGTTCGCCTACAGGTACTTGTCGGCGATGACCCGGGAGTCCCAAACACTAGTCCAACTACGCCGAAAGAATACCACAAAATTCATACATACTACGTGTGTCTAGATAAGGTTGTTCCCGAGATGGAATCACGATTCTCTGGCAATGACCTAGATGTACTATGTGCCCTTGGCAGTATAGTATCCGACGAGGTACCATCTGAAGAAAATGTCCAAAAGGTCACTGCTTTCTATGGCACAGATTCTGATTTATTGATATCGGAGAAAAATATATTCAATAATTTTTTGATCGAGACACAATCAGAATCTGAGCTGAGTAAAGCAGTTGACATCGTGGAATACATGCTAAAAATAAACTGGATGTAATGTTGCCAACCTACAGTAGTGTCGTGAAAACACTTGCCACAATTCCGGCGACTTCTTGCTCAGCCGAGAGATCGTTTAGTACTTTACGCCGTATGGAAACCTATGTTCGAAACACCATGGGACAAACGCGGCTTCATTACCTCGCCATCATAAACATTGAGCGCGAGTATACTAATTTAGTGATGTAAGATATCGATAAAATAATTGACATTTTCGCTCGGAAAAGTAATAGAAACACTTTTTTCTTCCAAGCACTGGATGCAAATTGAAAGAAACCCTTGATTTCTAGTGAGAAATTCTAGTGAAAAATCCGATGCTGTATCATCGCACATATGTGAAATAAGTAATAATCGTTTGACTTGTTCTTCCTTTGGTAGGCCTATAATATAGTGCACTAGGTGTAAATAAACTTGAACTAAAATGGTCATTCATATATTAAAAGTATATAAATTTTACAAGTTCAAAAAGTCTCCTATCTTGATTCTAGATCGATCTATCTTAGATATGGATAAAAAAATGTGAACTGTCATATAATGAAAAACGTGACAAAAGTAAATAGTAATACGGAATATATAGATTGTAAATTTGAACTCTTTTAAAATGATCATTCATGTTATCAAAAGTAGATAAAGTATATACAAGTCTTCTATAGATCTGGATAAAAAATGTGAAGTTTAAAAAAACGAAAAATGTGGCAAAAGTAAATCGTTCTTGTTTTCGTAGTAATAGAGCTTGTATTTTAAAGATGACTTTTTACCAGTTTTTATGCTGCATAATTTACTACCCACTCAAAATTACTAAACAGTATTCGTAATGCCTAGAAATCGCGTCTACGGCCGTCTGGTTTTCAAAATTTTCTGAGGGGGGGGGGGGGACCACGGACGTTGGCGCAATTATTTACCTGTAAACTCGAATAATCTGGTCGTAAAGTGAAGTGCCGTTTTGTACTCCATGACACGATGACAAGTATTGAAGTAGGTAACGTAATCTCCAATTGCTCCGCCGTAGCAGAACCAAAATATCACGTCTCGTCTCCGAGATCGGCTCCGGCTAAGCCTATCTCAGAGCCGATCTCGGAAACGGGATAGCAGAACCTGTCTAATATGTATAAATCCGCGACCTCGTCTGTTCAGTTAGGCAGTGAAACCACACCTTTTGACTGTCATACTCGTGCCAGACAGGGGTGTATTTTAAGCCCAATCCTCTTCTGCTTCTACATGTCTATAAATCAGTTATGAGAATTGCTTGAGAAAATAAATGTACGAGGAATATTCACTGTTTGACGTGAATGATATTCTAGCCCTTTTATATGCAGACGTCCTCAGTCATTGGTGACCATCAAAAGAAAATCAAAGTCTTCGAAAAGTTTTGTGAGTACTATAAACGGTCTGTAAATATTGATAAAATAACAATTATTGTTTTCCGAAATGGGGGCATAATAGTGAAAAGTGGTACTTTAAAGGGACATTGATTTTGTCACATATTACAGTTACTTAGGTCTCTTGTTTTCTACCAGGTTGCACTGGGGTAAGTGTCTTCTAAACTTATCACTTAAAGTCTTTCATTGCAAAAACAGATCACCCTCATCCGCAGATATTATTTCAAATATTTGATGCTATAATCAAGCCTTGTCTAATTACGCAGTTCGCAGCTTTGGGGATTTCAGTACAGACCTAATATAGAACGTGTTCATGCGAACGTTTGTAAGTTTGTGTTAGGTATACATTAATCTTCCACCGGTGCTGGAGCTGTAGGAGAATGTGGGTGAAATAGTTTCAGTGTTAATTACATATTGTCTTTTGTAAAATATTGGTGAACTTTAATCAATATGAATATAGACCGTTATCCAAAGCAGGTGTATCTAATTTTTAAAAAATCTAGATTTTAATTTGGGTCGGATGTTTTTCTCACTTGGTTTTAGTTCTATATCCTGTGAAAATATTGGTAATGTAAGAAAATTTATACAATCAGTGAAATTGATGCGTTTAAGCATAAAAGGATAGTGATATTCAAGAATGGTAGCTATAAATATCACATGATAGTCTTACTGAATGCAGTAATTTCAAATTTGAGCTTAGACAAGAGTACTATTTAACTTGTAATGTGGAATGGAGGGGGGCGTAATATTACACGATTACGCCGAAACCGGTTACCACTCTCAGCAAATGTATTTAAAAGATGTATTTTTAAGAACGAAATATGTCCTGTATGTAATGAGGGAAATGAAAACATACCATTTTATGTTTACTTGTAAAAATCTAGCCGATTTAAGAGTTAAATATCTTCCACCAGACTGTATTAGAGATTATTATGATGCAAATCTTCTTTATAAGTTAGGCACTGTAAGAGATAGATCATTATTGGTATCTACAGCACTGTATATAGAGGGGGCGTTGTGTTCCAGACAGGTATAGTTGTTAATCGTAATAAACTCCAACGGCACCACATCTTGTTTTTATCTACTGATATATACATGTATATACTCAAAAGAATAATAATATTAGGCTGGTAGGAGAGCTTCATATTTTGGTGAGTTGGGGAAAAAAAACCGAAACAAATGATTCTTGCTTTTTTTGAAAGGTCTATATGAGTACAACTTCAGGAAAAAAATCCACCAAAATCGGCCTTGGGCAAAAAAAGTCACAGATGTAAAAATGCGTGTCTTTATATCAAATTCCAGATATAATGTTACATATCACTGAAAAGCACGTTCATTGCTCTTTTCAAATATGGAAATAATTTTCAGGCACATTCATATTTACTTAGCTTACAGAACGATCAAAGTTGGGTGGTCATAAACTCTATAACCCTGATTACGGGGGAGGGGGGTATTCAAGGTAAAAATACTTGTCTTAATAACAAATTCCAGATATAGTGTTACATATCACTGAAAAAGCACGTTCATTGCTCATTTCAAATATGCAAATAATTTTCAGGCAAATTCATATTTACTTGGCTTACAGAACGATCAGAGTTGGGTGTTCATAATCCTATTAACGTGATTACGGAGAGGGGGGGTATTTAAGGTCAAAATACGTGTCCTAATAACAAATTCCAGATATAATGTTACAGAACAATAGAAGTTGGGAGGTATTATTAAACTCTATTACTAAGATTATGGAGGGGGTAAGGGTATGCAATGTCAAAATACGTTTTTCTTATGTGAATTCTGGGATATTCTCATTTTGCGTGTAAACATAGACGATGTATAAGCAAGATAAAGTCATCGACTTCGGTTATGCTTGGGAAGAAAAACTTCAGAAAAAACCTCGATAGAGAAACCTTGGCCTATCGACCTCGGTTTTTCTTTTTCCTGGTCATTTTCTTCAGTCTTTCTTTCCCCAACATACCCCCAGTCTCGTGCTTTATCATACACATAATGCAATCTCAAACAATTGTTTTCGAAATTTAACCAAAATCCTGCTACTCAGCACCACAAAGTCAACAAAAACTGAACCATCACCCATCAGCACACAATTTAATGACAGTTCATCGAGTATGGTGGATATAAATAGTTGCGCTCATAATATTTTTAAAAATAAAAATCACCGTGTTGAGTGTTGTTTATGGTTACTTGCAATTTGATAACACAATTAGAGTGCGTAAAGTTGGGGATAACCTAAATAATGTGTTTTTACAAGGATCATTCATTTTGAGGTCGGATACCAAAACTAAATCGTCCATAAATATAATTGCCCAAGGTAGATTGCGGTGGATATTTCTGTGGGTACTAGATACATACCGCCTTACAAAAAAGAAAAAAAAATATTTGTTTCGGATTTTTTCCCCCAGGTCGGAGTGTCTCCTAACAGCCTATATTTATTATAAACATATGTATGTCATATTCTTTGCACTATGATTCTATGACCTTGTCTCGCTGAATAAAGTATTATTATTATCATCAGAATGTAAGTCTGTCGGGTCTCGCATCTCAGTGATTGCTCTGTCTGTTGTCGATTTCAGTATAGATTGAATGAGTAGATAACTACATAATTTACATCCGGTCAGGCAATAACTCATTTGGCCTTGTTAAGCTTGATGTTGACGGTAATGCAACTACAAAAGGTCACACATCAAAGTCTCTTTATCATTTTATCTTTAAAATAATTACAGGCGAACAGCCATTCTCTGTGTTAAAAGAGCTAAATCGCTAACATTTGGAACCTAGAAATTGACAAAAGTGGGTCGCAACGCATATAACACTGTAATATGAGCTTTCCGTTTTTACTCTTAATTTCAAATCAGTTATGTTCGGCGGAATAAGCCAGCAGTCTCAATCGGAAAATTTACCGCCGGTAAATAAAAATCCTGTCTCGTTTTTCCAGGCGCGACCAAAAGTCAGTTTTGCTTGCGATTTTTCAGGTGGAGGACATGTATAAAACTGTCTGGTACATCCAAGGTAAATCACTGCCAGTTGCTATGGGAGAAAAAAGTCCCCAATCAAGCGCAGTTACCAAAGATTTATTCCTCTGGTTATTTGACGTTCTAACACCTAACGTCAACTGGCTGACTATCGCCATTGAAGAGACGACCACTGACAAGATCGGTCGCATTTTTTTGTTACGTTTTTTTTGTAAATAATTTTAGTGAAGCCTGTACCACAACAGGCCCGGGACTGTACAGCGCAGTGTACGCTTATGGCTGGCCCCGGATCCATTCACTTGATTTGATAATTGTTTAGTGTTTGCAATGTCTATTTTCTGTCTTGTCCGCAGGTTTATCTTGTAGATTTTTTGTTTGTTTGTTTGTTTTGCGTGTAGTGCAGTCCTCCTGCATTAACTATTATTTAAGACTACCGTGAGCGCGTGCTATGATAAAATGGCCTCGTCTGGAATAAAATCAGCCATGGTATATTCGTGGATACAAAAATATGATAAAGATCATACATGGTTAAACTATGAACTTGAAACGGCCAGGGCGGAAGGGATAGCCTAGTGGTCTAGAGTGCCGCGCTTCGACCTCTAGCTGGCCGGCCACCTCTGGTTTGCCCTGGTGTGAGCGTATGTGGCATGGAGATAGGGGCGCCTTCGCAACCCCACGGGTTCCCCCCGGGCACTCCGGTTTCCACCCACTACGCGCAAGCGAATTATTGAAATAAAATTAAACCATATGTAAGTCCCGAAATGACCTCGTTATGTTGAGTGGACGTTAAACCCCATCTCTCGCTCTCTCTCTTAAACAGCCAGTATTGTAAATAATGTTTCCTGCGAACTGCTCCAGAAAATTTCAGTAGGGTATTCATTGTCGGAACCACATGATGGGCACTCAATGCAGACAATCTACGCAAACACATTATATTTGATTCACATAATATTAGAGCTGTCCAATACGAAAATAAAATTGGGATTCCTGTTAAAGACGTTATAAGAAAGGTTCCAATTTTTTTCAGTCATATTCTAGCGCCGAAGAGGAAGCAAGGGGCCGAGTGACAAAATTGTTTGCCATAGCATATAGCCTACACTTGCAAGAGGGGAAATTTCATTTTCTAAATCACCAAAGTTTGTTGCGCTTGAGATAAGCAACGACGTCAATCTCGAACCAGAAAAATTTTGGAGAAAGAAATTTCTGGTGACACTGGGTAGCCATTTTCCCGTAAGGGACGAATCACACGACTGTCACGTGACATGTATTTAGTTTAAGTGTCTGGATGACCGAATGACTTAAAATATACACACGTGTAGAAAAATAGATCTTTCGAAACTTAAATTTTTACATTTAGGATCCACTTTTGTTATGTCAGCGAGTTGACTTTGACTCAAGAATCATTCCACAAAAAACAAAACGACGATCCGACATCTTGTTTTCGAGAAAAAGACCCAAAAACGATTGACCAATCGGATGTCCGAATGGGCGGGGCTTACCTGTAAAAAAAATTGAAGATAATGGACGGTCTTTGGCCCCAAGGGCTGACTCTGGGAACGAGATTGGCACGACGTTTACCTTACCTGGGTGGCAGATATGCTACAGATGTAAAATGGGTGACTGGATTCAAAACAAAATACTGTTGGGACAAGGCGCCCCCCTTCAGCCGAAAATTATATAGCGAAACCCCTGACAATAGCACCAATGGTAAAATTAACATAGTTAACAAGGAAGCCATATTGCACATCGTTTACGGATCCCATACGCACATACTTGTAAAATATTCCAAATTTTACATTCAAAATATTTTTTGGAAGTTGGCCTTTTGCCCCGGCCCTAGAAAACGACCGCCACAGTGGGGCCCATAGATGGGCGTTTTAACCCTGTCCATTGAATTTTTTAAATTTTAATTAAAAAAATAAATATGATTTTGCAATTTCCGCCAAACAAAATGATGTATTCGGTAGAATTACCAAAATATATTTTATTATATTAAAGTAACACTTTGACCCAATTCATTCGCTAAAGGAGGCAGAAGAAACAATAAAAAATACGAACGGGGCATATTCTTGATTGGCTTGCATAGCCAATGTCATAATTACAAAACATCATTGAAAATCAGAACTTAATACAAATAATTAGAAAAATTACAGTTTTAATACAATAAAATCCCCCAGCCCAGTCAGTGATAATTGAGAGAATGTTATAGGAACGGGTATATGGTGACATTGGTCAGTCTACGAAATAATTATGGATGTGTAAATGATTCCCCAAATTAATGCAGTCAAAGTGTGTACTTTTTTTTTTAGAGAAATCCGTATCGATATAAAGCATAACGGCCTAACTGTACCAGTAACCTATGGCTTGAATGGTATCTTGCGGAATACCAATTCCATTAAGCCACGTAGCACCACCTCGTCTGAATGTTAGAATTTGGTATGCCAGCAATGTGTAACTTAGAACAAAATCCGTTACTGTTAACAATAAAAGGGGGACCTAAGGGATCGGCTGAGTTTGTTCTATCGAAAGCCTTTGCAGGACATAAGGGATTATCTATTTGTGGTAAACTTAGTGGGATCAAAGGTAGTTGACACAGTCACATTTCCTGGCCGAAGTAATCCAAAGAAAGCAGTTACGCAAGCGCATCAGAAAGCGTGATCAAAGACATCATCGAAACTTAATACACACTTAAATAATATATCTGGTGCGATAACATCGACAGGAAACTGGGCTAATCCCAGTTCCCTCTGGGAGCTTCTAAAAGATGACTGATATTTATACATTTATTCGTTGGTGTCTAAATGTTCTAGGAGCTGTATTTTGACCACCTTATCTAATATTTTGGATAGAAATGGCAAATTAGACACTGGTCGATAATTCTTCAGGATCGGAAAAGCAAGATAACTTATGTACATGCGGTAGAATATTCAGATATTGCTGAACCGTGGCAAATTTGAAATGCTTAACTTTAACTAAATAGTAATGTTACAAACTGCAGAGTTCGTTAATCAACAGGAACAGCGCATTTTTCGAAAAATGCATATAACATTTGAGATGTGTACGATAAGTTACTGCCATTTTGTAGACCAAGCCTTATTCTTTAACTGCGCAGTTGGCTGTGTCACTGTCAGGTATTCCTCTGTTAAACCACCTAGAGAAAATAAATTTCAAAGTCATGTGACGACACAATTCCTGCATATTAAAAGGACGAAACTGTAATGATGGTAACAGGATAGAGCATGGGTAGTTTATTTTTTTCCCCGGGCAAAAACTTGGATTAAAGGGTACGTACAGTTTAACGAGACACACAACAAGAAAACTGATTGACACAAAAACTTCGCAATTTTATTACGTGATGTCCCTTTTTTTCAACCAGTTGCTTGCGACTGGCTCGTTTTTTGCAAGCAAATATCATTTCAATATTATTGATTTAGATTCCCAGGAACACCAGGGCGTTGGTGAGGCCAACTACTTTTAAATAATTGTCCCAACACATTTAATAGCTTTATCAGTTCTTCTTGACATGTGTAAGACGCGCCCACAATTAAAAAGTCATCCAAATAACCAGGGTAGTGAAGCCATAGTTAGATTTCATAATACGAAAAACGACACTACTTAATGATTGACAAATCTGAGGGCTCTTCGAAGAGCCAAACGGCAGCTTGGTGTCGTAGGAATGTGTAGGTTTTGAGTCACCGGCGAAAGTCCACTTCAGGCCTGTAGCCTTAAAATTTGACGGGTACTGTTTACATGATCTATAATTATTAGTTTCTACAAGCACCAATGACAACGCTGAGTCCACATCAATAATACGGAAGCCATTTCAAACACCTTCCAAAATATATTTAATATTAAAGTCATTTTTGGGTAAAAGTTTTTACAAAGCTCGAAAGTTGGGGTAACCAGATGCGATATGGGCCTTTGACTCGACGCTGACAAAGGGCGCCGAAACTAGTTTTTAGGATGTTACAATACGCTATGGTCCTTCGTAAAGCTTAGGATACAAACATGGGCTAATTGGCAATATGATAAATCGCAAGAATCCGTATTGAACTTACGTCATATTTCGCGGCCATCGCCAGTAAAAGAACCCTTGAGTCGGGTTTGTTATTTAACTCCAAACAGATTTTGAGTCAGGCTTGCACCTGCGTACAAACTTGAGCAGAAAGGTTATTTTGCTTCGGAATAAGCTGAAAATCTTGGATGTTCGTTTTGGGAATACCCCATTGAAACTATGCTTTGTGTTGTAACTCGCTATATTCGCGGTCAAACAGCAAAACGCTGCCTTTGGCATATCGAATCGACAGTCTTGAAGTATCCGAGCATTGCCGTTAACTTAGTAGTCCTTGTCTAGGCGTTTACATACCTTTATACCGGATTCGGTGAAAGAGATGACGTCTTCGCTATCATAAAGCATGCATAAGGGGGTTTATTCCATAAATAATTATGAACTTAGCGGATCTTATTCTGGGATTTCAATGTCGAGTCAACAGAATATATAGGAAGTATTTTCTCATCAACAATACCTGTTGCTGTATGTGTTAAAGGCTCTTTGGGTCTAGTAGATGTAGCACCGGTCATCATATCATAAAGTTGAGCGTGGGATCGGCCTTGTACCGTATTTTGTGGAACAGGGCCAGTGGCCTGAAGTTGACGGATCGCTTCCTTTGCTCGTTCTATTTCACGCCGTATGTGCATCTTCTTACGTTCCAGGCTAATCTGTACCAATTGCTGTTTAACATTCAATACGTATGTTGTGCCGACAGCATCCTTATCATTTGTAGTCACATTATCAGGTGTAGGGATCCCGGTCCTCTCATCGTGGAATGGTCGATCGCGGCAATGTTGACAACATAGTGTTCATCACCCCAAGCGACAACATTAAGCTTATCTGAAGAATTTTCATCACTGGAACCGTCGTCGCAGTCAGCGTGGTAACAAACCTGTAGTTTTGGTTGTTTTCCTCTTAGAACTAATAGAAGGTTTACTAGCCATGTCAAATATAATTTTGCAGAATGCCGCCAACAACGCGCCCTGCGTTGGATGCACGACGTTAATACGGAGGGAGGCAACTCCATAAACAAAATGATGCATTCGGTAGTAGGCTACTTGTTTATTACCAAAATATATTTTAATATATTAAAATAACACTTTCAGCAGTTGTAGATCACAGAAAGGCCTAACCCAATATACCAGTCATTTCAGCATGGGAAATTCTTTTTCCTAGATTAGAAATCATCCAATAGTCAGCTTCCCTGTTGTAAGACAATTTTAGGGATTTAAAAGCGGTTTTGTCTAGTGGTTGCATTTTATGTGTGCTGTGTGGTGATAATAATAATAATCTATTCTTATATAGCGCATTACAATATACAAATAATATCTCAACGCGCTTTACAATGTTGTGGATATAAGTTAAAGTAAATTATTTTAACATAACTGAAACATTTAGAATTGATTATAGTAGTCTTTAAGCCCCAAATACCACTCTTTAGAATTCCTAAAAAAAAAACAGTTTCGTTGTCAAAGACAGATTATTGTGATACCCAGTTTTTGCCGAAACAAATATTTGGTGATCAATTTCCAGACCAGAGGTTAGCCATTTTCGCCCAAGGCTCCTGAGATGTATACGCTTCTCTAGCAATTCTGGTGAAAACCATTGATTTTGTGCGAACTGGTGCAAGTTCATCCAAGGTATTACTAAGTGACGAAATGTAGCCATCACCCAGTGCATCCCCTGTTCCTATTGAGTTCAATGGGCCAAGGGCTTCGGACAATTTGGCTTTCAATTCATCTTTGTCCATTTTTGAAATGGCGCGGTGTTGTTTTGTTGACCTACTAAGTGCTGATCGGCGAATATCCGAGTTTAAATGAATGGCGAAATGATCTGACAGCCCATAAAACCGGAGAATTCCAATATAAAGGCCAGTAAATGAATTACATTACCAAGTGCATAATCATCTGCAGTCAGAGAGTCTTGTGACCCTGATGACCGTCTAATATGATAATAGCATGACTTTTCTTTGTGGTTTTGGTAAAAGTCGTAAAATGTTCCATCCATTTTAAAAACAATTCTCTATCAGCCCAACCAGATGAGCTTGCATATCTGACAGACTGTTAAAGTGCACCTGCCATCACATAATCCACCATCCTCTTTCTTGGAAAGATTAACATAGGGGGGATATGTACACCAGTCGCACTCATTGTGCATATAAAAGTAACAGTAGAACCTCTCTCACCACTTGTCATTTTGCTTACTGGTCGAACACCTTTTGTAGCTATAATGTTGCCTGGTTTCTGGACGCTTGTTATGCCAGTTTCATCAATGTACCATATTTTGGAACTAACAAATTTATGCTGATTTAACACATCATGCTATAATGTAAAAAAGACCCTGGTCTACTTTAGATTTGTTAAAGCCAATTGCTCTCGATAAGCTAGTTGCCTATGGATGCCGGACACTCAAATATAGATTTCTCTTTAAGAATCCGGAAAACCTTCTTAGTCTCTGCCTTAATGTGGAGTTCCTGATTGTTCAACGTTTCATTAGCTAATTTTCTAACATCAGTTGTTGTAAGACCATATAATAATTTTTCCATAAACTGTATGTTACCATGTAGCTGCGGATAAATTTATTTCGCAGATGGGCATCTAATATTATGCATTATTTGTAAAGAAATTACCCAAGCTTCCAATGTGGAGCTTTATAATCCAGAAATTGGGCTATCTAGATCGTGAAATGGGTTTTTACTTTATCGTTGTAAGTGAGAGGGATATTCGGTCTCCCGTCCGATCAGGCAAGTTTCCCCCGAGTTCTTCGGTTTCTTCCTGCAGTAATGATCGAAATCATTCGCACGATCTTTGCCAAGGGCCAAATTTGAAAAAGGTCTCAGGCCTAATTTGCCACCCTTGTAAAATGACGTGATTATTATTATTATTATTGTAATTAAATGTCTGTCGGAATTACATCACATGTGCCATTTCGTGATGTGACCATGAATTGAATATGAATTGATGGGGTAGAAAACACGAGCACATAGTTACGAGGACTTTAATTTATTCAACATCAAACTATTCTTGAAATATGCATAGTATAGGTCATGTAGTTGGATGGTTCAAAGCTTGAGAAGTAATCGTCACAATGCTGGCGAGGAGTCGACGAACTTGGGGTGTCAGACGTCTGTAGTGGCTGTTGCTCACCACATGGTCACTATGAGCACTGAACGGGTACTGCATCGGCTCGACTGAGTAGCAGAAGATGTGTCATTTTTGATTTGAACTGGAGTATCTATTTAGATTACCGCATTGACCTTTAAAAATAATGTCACTGGTCGCCTTTTTTAGCACAAATCTGCTGTCGTGAATCCATTGATCGCAACACATTCGCCCATAATTTGGCCTGGGTAAGATATTTATCCTCATCAGCAGGTTCTTTCAAGCGTGCCGTAGCAAGCGAAATCAATTAATCCCTTGCCTTATTTGAGTTACATTGTACTTTTCTTTGTTATGTCCTTCTATTCGGTGGGTGCATTACTTTTAGTGCATCGGGTTCGACTGGTCGACGCGATGGCACTGATCCCTCTCTTTCGGTTGAAGTATTAGTATTTCTAACTGTTCGATGATTTTCGGCTATTTCTACGGTATCTTGGCTGACATCATCGTTGTTATCCTGAAATGAAATCAAGACGTTTAATCAAAACATACAGTAAACCTCGCATAATCGGATTCATATAACCCTGACGAAATCCCCTTCCATTAGCCTATGTTAGGTCAGAAGCGTAGGACGTTAAACCCCATTTCATTCATACTGATGAAAACGTAATTTGGGAGGCGCGTCTATAATCCCGTTTACTTTACAAATTTTAAGCGTACCAGGAACGGCTCTCTTCGTTTTTTTTTGTAGTGTAAACGGGACAATAGTAAGCTTGTCGTAGTGTAAACGCTAACTGGTCTGAGCACGGATTACTGCGCATGCGCTAAATGGACCTTCACCTTTTTTACCGCGATATTTGAGAGCTCTATCATCAGTTCTCAGTAATACGAGCTATTTATAAACGACATGAGTATTCGTTTTCGTCTCTTCTGGTAGGGTGACATCATTGAATAACTCGAAGAGACTACTTACACATTCAAAATAGGCATCAAGTTATTTCTTGATTTCTTTCGTACTCTGAATAACAGAAAGAAAACAAAAAAGAAAGGGCCAACCAAACGTACCAAAATCAATTGTTTTCATCCGGGTAACTTGCTTAGAGACTGAAATTAAACCTTTCTGTGAAGAGTTCCACTAATGGCTCGCTTGACACGGCTCCAAGACCGGTAATGCAAACACGTCAATTTCTTGATGGTATTGGACCAAGTACGTGAGGCTCTACACTGCAAGTGAAACACTCGCATATGCGAGTGAATTTTGACATTGGCGACCAGCTATTTATAAATGCTAGGTTTCTGTCGAGTGAACATATATCTTGAAGTCTCCAATTAACTTCCTGGTTTGAATTGCGCATGCGCTGTTTTTATCGGAAGTTAAC
Source organism: Patella pellucida (assembly GCA_917208275.1). NCBI lineage: Eukaryota > Metazoa > Mollusca > Gastropoda > Patellidae > Patella > Patella pellucida. Next base: position 38,905,819 of record OU795036.1, read on the forward strand.
GAGACAGCATGGCTAGCAGACGAATTATACCCCATATATCGTCTTAGTTTAGTAAAGTAACTTCGTCCCAGTCGGAAAAAAATGACGACAGTCATACTGATGATACAAACACCTCCAAACCCCATTTTTTTTTAAATCGGATAATAATTGTGACCTCCAAAGGGACCACAAGCTAAACAAAGGCGATTTTAAGTTTAATCAGGGGCCATAATTCAGGAAGTTTCGATCCGATATGCGCAAATATCGAAAGGAACCAAGATCTTTGGGTTATAACCATGCATTTCAAGTTTCGTCAAAATAGAATTAAAATTGTGACCTCTACAGGGTCCACAACCTTGATATACCATTGTTTAACAGTATTCGCGTACAAACGGCGGCCATTTTGCATGGAAATTTTGATCCGATTTTCCCGAAATTCGAACTCAACCTTTCTTAGGGTGAAACGGTGATATAATCGAAAGGTTCTTCAAATCAGATAATAATTGTCACCTCCAGAGGGACCACAAGCTAAAATAGGTGATTTTTCGGACAATCAGGGGCCATAATTCAGGAAATTACGTTCCCATAGGCGCAAATATCGAAAGGAACCAAGATCGTTGGGTTATAAACATGCACGTCAAGTTTCATCAAAATCGGCTCAAAATTGTGACCTTTATAGGGTCCACAAGCTAAAAACGTGAGTTTTCGTACAATCAGGGGCCATAATCCACGAAGTTTCGATCCGATACATGAAAATGTGGGCGTATAAAAACGTGAATTTAATGTATCTTGGTTAACTGATTTTTGTTGGCTTCGGTATGATAAGGAAACCAATGTCATGTATTACGACTTCTGTCGCCAGTCGGGCTTCAGTTTGTGAATGGTTCAAAAAAGTTTAAAAGAGAAAATGTCCTTGCCCATAGCGACGGCATGCGGCATAAAAATGCCGCGATCACATTCTGGATAAGAGCAAACGTCTGCCTCCCAGTGCCACCACCACTAGAAGAGGTTCCATTCAAACGTATAGCTATCTTGAAAAAAAATCCGCCAAAAAAGACTCAACTGAACTGAAAATAAAGTTCAATACTGCGTATTGTATTGGAAAGGAAGAACTTCGCTTCAAAAAATTTAAGTCATTGCTTATTTTACAAAAGAAGAATGGGTTGCCACTGATACCAGGCTACAGCAATGATGGGAGGTGCGGAGAAATATTGTCAACAATAGCAAGTACAATAAAGGATGACACTATTAAAGTTCTGAATAATTCTCAATACATGTCTATCATGATAGATGGAGCAACTGACAGTTCGATTTCAGAGAATGAGGTGATATATACAAGAATTGTTCAGGAAGGAGAACCAGAAAACAAATTGATAGAACTTAAAGAACTTGACCATGCACATGCAGATGGTGTTCTAACTGCAATCAAAAGAGCTATTTCAGGATTGGGGATAGACAATGACCAGTTCAAAACTTATGCTTATTTCGCATAAAAATTATCATTGGATAATTTTGAGTGAGTTAAAGATTAAAGCTATTTTGAAAAGTCGGCACATGTCACAACCGAATACCTGACAACTCACCCCAAAGACAACACATCCCAATAAAAGAAAATTCATCCTAAGTTAGAAGACAGCTCATCCCAAGATATAAGCTATACTGGAACTGGGGATATAATGTCATATTCTGATGAATTTGTTCCAGACAATGATCTGGAAACAATCAGCACGACTGGGGCCAACATTTTCAGTCGCATGTATGTTTCAAAGATGGAATTGAAACGTGTACGCAATTATAAGTATACCGAGTGCCCAAAGCTTAAAACAACTTAAAATTTAAAACCACAATATCGATTTTATTAAAACAACAATATCAATTTTATTAATACAACACAATTTTATAACAAAATCGGAATGGTCTGAGTGGTCTTCAACGAAAGCAATTGTATTAAAACAAATACTGGCACTTAAACTTATATTTGTCGGGATGAGTTGTCTTATATCTCGACCCATGTTTTAAAGTTGGGATGAGTTGTCTTTTATCTTGGGGTGAGTTGTCTTTTACCATTTCGGAACACTTTTAAAGTTGGGATGAGTTGTCTTTTATCTTGGGGTGAGTTGTCTTTTACCATTTCGGAACACTTTTAAGGTTTAAAAACTGAAAGTTATATATAAGAGCAACGTCATTTTTTGCAAAATTATATTATATACATCAACAGATTTTAATATTCTGCACTATTTAATACATTAGCGGGTTAAAATATAGCTTATATCGATATCAAAAAATTACAACTTTCGAACGGAGAGCATTTAAATACTCATCTTTTATCTTGGGGTGAGTTGTCTTTTACCATTTCGGAACACTTTTAAGGTTTAAAAACTGAAAGTTATATATAAGAGCAACGTCATTTTTTGCAAAATTATATTATATACATCAACAAATTTTAATATTCTGCACTATTTAATACATTAGCGGGTTAAAATATAGCTTATATCGATATCAAAAAATTACAACTTTCGAACGGAGAGCATTTAAATATCCAAGTTAGTGGGACAAACAACCGTGGTCTGAGATTCAGTAAATAACTCTTTTTTGAAAAGAGTTGTATTCTACTGGGCCGAAATGACCACCAATACATCAAAGTAGGGTGACACGACTTAAAGCAAACCCAGCACCCCTTAGACTCGCCAAGATAACTAGGCCAAACATGGCTGTTTCAAGTAGTAAGATGTCAACAAACTTCAATTTTTCAAAGGAGTAAGGCTATTATACTTAGCCTAAACTTAGTTCTCATAAGACAGAAAGCAATCAATGGGGTAACCATTCCAGGTATTTCACGAAGTTTTAGTCACTTTAATTAGAATTTGAAGACATGACAAGCAATTTTTGAGTCGTAGTATTAACTGGAGGCTGGAACAGACAGTAATTACTCTTATCTACAGACTTGGCTAGTGGTTTTGAAAATTTACTTATTTGTTTGCACAAGTAAGTTAAAATGCTGTGTTAAGCCTTGCAAGTACGGCGCGCTTATCGCGGCCAAGTGTAAACATGACTTATGGCCCCACGTGTCATTGGTCCCACGTATCTTTGTTCCCGTGTGTCATTGGTCCTGACACGGGGACCAGTGACACGCGGGGACAATGGGCTAACCACCTAATGTGAACTCATTGTTCCTGCACGCTTTTTCTTATTGAATTTCTACGCGTTAGTCAGATCTTCACTTAACTCGGATAAAATTAGTCAGTCCACTTAGATCCAAGTTAACTGACAAGTATATGTACAATTATATACCGTACAATATCTTTTTAAGACCTTTTTATACGCTCACATTTTCATGTGGACGTATTATGTCGTCGCCCATGTCCGTCCGTCCATAATTGTACGTGGACTCTCTACTGGTTGCAATTCTTACCCGATTTTGACGAAACTTAAAATATAGGTTTTATTCCCAAAAGATCTCGGCTGCTTTCGATATTGACATGTAACGGATCAAAACTTCATGAATTATAGCCCCTGATTGTACGAAAAATTCCGTTTTTAGCTTGTGGCCCCTATAGAGGTCACAATTTTGAACCGATTTTGATTAAACTTGACTTGCATGTCTATATACTGTGGATGGTAGCAGGGTGTGTTAATTTGCTCTGTTAAATGTTTGAAAAATTATGGTATTCATTAAGTGAAAAGGACTATAAAAAGTTGCTAACAGTTTCATCAAGCTTCAGAGAAGACAATGCTAAAATGTTTTTGAAGTGATGTTTGTTGTTTTGGGAGGAAAATTGGATTTGAAATTCAAATAAGGAATTTAAACTTAAATAGTGATCAATGAGGTGTGAAGGTGTGCCAAATGGACCATGTCCATATAAGAAGAAAGGCTCAGATGTACATATGTCACAGGGTGATTTGTCCTTATGTAAACACTGTGAAGAGGTGAGGTTTGGCCCTCCACTCAGAAGAAATGCTAGAGTTCAAAGTAATGAGAAGATATCACCTAGAGTTGTGATTTCAGATACTAATACTAATGTAGGGGCAATCAATACGATTACTGATCAGATTGTCCTAACACAGTAGTTTTAATCACTGATGTCATTCTAGGCTATATCGTGTTTGCTATGGATAATAGTACTCAAGAATGTAGTACTTGGACATTTTATCCTTGAACAGATTGTGAATAGCAAAGATGTTGTTTGGTTAAAATGTGATAACGCTGTAATAGGAGAAAAAGCCAATAGAAGAGACTCTGCAGTAAGATCTGAAAAAGAGGCCCATCTGCTTGACATAATATATGCTTTAGATAAACTGGATAAAGCAGATGCGATGCCGGAAGTGACAATACGTGCTAGAGATATTGGAAATATTCCTCGTTATTATCCAGAGGAAGTTAACACTATATCAATTGTAGAAAGACTAAATAGTTTAGAGTCAAAGATGTCTGGAATGCAACAAATACTAGATCATACGATTTGTGATAACGTCTCAATAAAGGAGAGATTGAGTAAAACCAAAACGTTTTCAGAATGTCTGAAAGTACCTGCCCAACAAGATCGTGAGAGAAGAAAACCAGATAGAAAGTCGACACTCTCTACACCGAATAATCCTGCAATAGCTAAGGTACGTGATAATTCTGTAGATAGACTTTCGATTAACTCTATCACAAGCAAGAAATCCAACGACTGGCCTGACGATGATGGTCAATTTGAATTACCTGCGTATGCCAGGAAAGAACAAAGGCGGAGAGAAGGGAGGCGTCAGAAATTCATATGCGGTAAATCTACCCCCAAACCAAACATGTTTAAAGGCGCGCCAGCACCTGGCAGACAGTTATTTATATACAGATGTGACATCTCCACAACAGAAACTGAGATAACTGAATATCTGTCTTCTAATGATTTTACAGTAAGACGTGTTGAGTGTATCTCAAACCCTAGTGCGATGTTTAAATCTTTTAAACTCACTGTTCCAGAAATGGAATTCAGTAAACTGTTTGATGAGTCACTATGGCCTGAAGGTGTTCGTATTCGCAAGTATTTTCGTCGACGTGACGATTCTCAAACTAGACGGAAATCACAATGAATAGTTTTACGATCGCATCATATAATTCCCATGGTCATGGGGTAGGCAGGTTTGAGTATATTCAGAAATTGTGCAAAGAACACGATATCGTCTTGATTCATGTTAACTATGTCGTCTGCTAGTGGTGTGTGAGAGAGTGACAGTGAGAGTGAGTGCATGTCAGTCCAGGTGTGTGCTGTGTATACACAGGTCAGGTGATGAGGGTTGCATGATGAGTAGTGTGTGTTTAGGACTAGAGGTGAGATGAAGGTGGAATAGAGTTGTTACCTATGACATGCTATGATTGAATAAAGTGATTATATATATACTTAATATGGTAGCAGAGCGTGGTTTCTAGGTAATAGTGAAAGTTACAATACAATGGCTGCATCTTTTAAAACACCACCAGCTTTTAATAGCTCAGAAAAACCATATGATCGATGGCTGGAAGAAATCAAGGCTTGGAGAAGTTTAACTGATTTACCTTCTGAAAAGCAAGCTTTAGCCATAGCTCTGAGTCTGGATGAGAAAGATAAAAGTGGAATTAGGGATAAAGTGTTTAATGAACTTTCAACTGATGAACTTAGTTCTAATGATGGTGTGAATAAATTGACCGATTTCATGGACAAACTGTTCAAAAAGGATGAATTAACTGAAGCTTATGAAGCCTATTTAGAGTTCGACAAATTTAAAAAAAACCCAGACATGTGTACTGAAGTTTATGTGAGTGAATTTGAAAAGAGATATAACAGATCAAAGAAGTTTAGAATGGATCTACCTGCCGCTGTTCTAGCCTTCAAATTATTAGATGGAGCTGGCTTAGAAAGTAAAGATCGTCAATTGGTGTTAACGGGGGTAGATTACAGTAAGACTCAGACTTTATTTAAACAAATGGGTAATTCATTAAAGAAATTCTTCGGTAAACAGTCGATTTCTGCTGTGTCATGTGATGGTATCAAAAGTGCGTCATCTAGTATTAAAGTTGAACAAGACTCCTATATTAGCGAGAGAGAAGAAGATGTGTTGGAAGCAAGGAATTTTAGCAGATATGGAAGGGGAAGTAACTTTGATTTTAGAAGAGGTCAGAGAAGAATGAGAGGAGGATTTAATTATGGATATAGAGGAGCGTATAATCAAAGTAATCAGCGTAATCAATATAATCAGAGTAATCAAATGTTGAAACCAATAAATCCTATTTCCTTTGATGGAACACCATTAAAGTGTCGTAGTTGTGAATCAATCAGACATCTCGTAAAAGACTGTCCCTATTCTTACGAGAACATGAGTAAGTCACAAGGGCCAGAAAAGGCTATTCTATACACTGGAAGTGAGCCCATGGAAATGAAAACATTTGCATGTGAAACATTATATTCGGCAGTTTTAGATAGTGCTTGTTCTTCAACGGTTGCAGGTAAGGGATGGATGAAATGTTATTTAGACAGTTTAAGTGATAGAGAACGTCAGGGTATTGAACAATTAGATAGTGATACTATTTTCAAATTTGGAGGGGGTTGTTAATTGAAATCATTGGGACGAATTAAAATTCCATGTAAGTTAGCTGGTGTGGAATGTGTTTTAGAAACAGATGTGGTAGATAGTGACATACCTCTTCTTTTAAGTAAAGAAACTATGAAACGCGCTAAAGTAAAACTTGATCTTGAAAATGATTCTGCACAAATATTCGGCACAGATGTAAAACTTCATTGTTCTACGGCTGGACATTATTGTATAGATCTAGAACAATCTGATATAGATATTAGAGACACATTTGAAGTTTTTCAGACTGAGGGTAATAGTAATAATACCGATAAATATAAAATGGTGCAAAAACTTCACAAGCAATTTGCACATCCCACAAGTTGTAGACTAAAAGCCTTAATAAAAGATGCTGGAGTTTATGAAACAGAATTTCAAACTATTATTGATGAAATTTCAGATAATTGTCAAGTTTGTAAACGTTATAAACGGACTCCATCTCGACCGGTAGTATGTCTTCCGATGGCAACAGAATTTAATGAATGTGTAGCGATGGATTTGAAACAGTGGAATGCAAATGTGTATTTCTTACATTTAATTGATCTGGCAACACGATTCAGTTTAGCAAGTGTTATTTATCAAAAAAACCCTGATGTCATAGTAGAGGAAGTCATGCTGAAATGGATAGGTGGTGGTTTTGGTGCTCCTAAAAGGTTTTTAGCTGATAACGGTGGTGAATTTGCGAATGATCAGTTCAAGGACATGTGCGAAAATTTGAATGTTCAGGTTATCAATACAGCTGCCAGGAGTCCTTGGCAGAATGGTCTTTGTGAACGGAATCATTCAGTTGTAGACGATTGTGTAGCTAAGCTTTTAGAGGATGATCCGCAAATGAAACTTAAAGTAGCGTTAGCCTGGGCCGTGAATGCGAAAAACAGCTTACAGATGGTTTATGGGTGGAGCCCCCATCAACTTGTTTTCGGTGTGAACCCAAATTTACCATCAGTTATGGATGATAAACCTCCTGCTTTAGAAGGAAAGACAATAAGTGCAACCTTTGCCAGCCATTTGAATGCGTTACATGCTGGGAGAAGAGCGTTCATTCAGGCAGAAGCCTCTGAAAGAATTCGTAGGGCTTTAAGACATCAGATCAGAACATCTAGTGGTCCATTTGAACAAGGGGAACTTGTATATTATAAAAGAGACGACAGCAATAAGTGGAGAGGGCCTGGTAAAGTGATTGGGCAGGATGGAAAAGTGGTATTTGTTCGACACGGTAGTGTATATGTAAGAATTCATCCATGTCGTTTAACCAAGGTTGGAGAAGAATTCACTGAGCAGAAAAATGATAAACTTAATGAAGATAAATTGGATGGAAATGAAAATGATAAAACTGTGCCGGTTGAATTCGATAGTGATGAAGATTTGGTAGCTCAGAAGGAAAATTTAACTGTTGGTAGGTCTGTTCAAAAGTTAACAGATTTACCATGTGATAATGAGCAAATTAAATATAAGTTGAAAAATAGCGATCAGTGGATTGAAGCGACAGTTTTGAGTAGAGGTGGTAAAGCGACAGGTAGAAATTGGGCGTATTTAAATATTAGAGACAGTGGTGATGATAATGCAAAAGGTGTAGATTTTGTAAAGGATTTGAGTGAATGGAAAGCTTCAGACCAATGTGATGAGATAATAGTAGAAGTAAATGAAGCGTTGTCTGATGTGAAAATAGCTAAACATGCAGAATTAGAGAATTGGAAACGTTTTAAAGTGTATGAGGAAGTGCCAGATTGTGGTCAATCAACAATTTCAACTAGATGGGTGATAACAAAAAAACTGATTAATAACCATGAATTTCTTAAAGCTCGTTTGGTGGCTCGTGGGTTTGAAGAATCAGATATACAGGCAGATTCGCCTACTGCTACAAAAGAAACTCTGAGAATATTTCTTTCATTAGCCGCAACAATGAACTGGGCATGTCAGTCAATTGACATCAAAGCAGCTTTCCTGCAGGGAGATGACATTTCTCGTGAAGTGTATTTAAAACCGCCAAGAGAGGTGGATGGTGAGGGTATTATTTGGAAACTGCTAAAATGTGTCTATGGACTAAGTGATGCATCTAGGAATTGGTATATGAGTGTGAAAAATAAGTTACTTAAGATAGGATGTACAATATCTAGCATTGATCCTGCATTTTTCTTTTTCTTTCATGAAAATTGTATATCTGGCATGTTTCTAACTCATGTTGATGATTTTCTATGGTGTGGAAATGATAAGTTTAAAACGTCAGTTATAGATAAAGTACTTGAATCATTTGTAAGTGGAAAACAAGAATCAGGTTTATTTAAGTATATTGGTTTAGAATTACAGAATTGTGTTAATTGTATTATATTACACCAAGAATCTTACATTAAGCAAGTTGAAAATATAAATATAAATGGTGCTAGGTATGAAAATAAGGATAGTGATTTGAATGAATTTGAAATTACTTATTTAAGAGAAATCATTGGTCAGTTAAGCTGGGTTTCAAATCAATCTCGTCCCGATCTATGTTTTGATATTTTAAATTTGGCTGTTTCTATGAAAAGGCCAAAAATTGAGCATTTAATATTAGCACATAAATGTGTAAAGAAGCTGAAAGGTGACAGTTGTAAAGTAATGTTTTCTTGTTTAGGTGCTTTAAAAGATATTAAGATTATTGTATTTTCTGATGCTTCATATGCAAATTTATGTGATAATGTTTCAAGTGCTGAGGGATATGTAATATTTTTACAGGGTAGTTCTGATTCAGTTTGTCCAATAGTGTGGTGTTCTAAGAAAATTAGGAGGGTTGTAAAGAGCACTATAGCTGCAGAAACTTTGGCATTATGTGATGCTCTAGACATGGCAGTTTATGTCCGGGCGATTTTAAGTGAGATTGTAAATACTTATTGTAAAATTCCAATTTTTTGTTATGTTGATAATAAGTCATTGTATGATAATTTGTATTCTACAAAACTTGTTCAGGAAAAGCGTTTGCGCATTGATATTGCAAGTGTTAAGCAAATGTTAGAAAACGGGGAAATTAGTAAAATTGAGTGGGTCCCAAACACTCATCAACTTTCTGATTGTTTAACAAAACGGGGAGCAGCTTCAAAAACTTTAAGTGAAACCTTCAGATCTGGAAAATTATGTTTTAAAAACAAATAATTTGTAATTGTATATATCATATATTTAAGATCTAATTTTTAGATTTCCAAGATAAAATGTGATAAAACAAAAAAAATATTTATAAACATGTACATATTTTGATATTTTTAGAAAGAAAAAAAAAATTAAAAAAAGAAATAAATGGAGAATTTGTTTATTGTAAATGATTATTTATGTATAATATGGTAATTTTATATAATTTGTATATTTATATTAGTTCCACCTTGTGAGAGTGTAATATTGTATTTATATTTATATTGTACATCAAAAAGTAAAAAAGTGGAGATCTGTTAACTATGTCGTCTGCTAGTGGTGTGTGAGAGAGTGACAGTGAGAGTGAGTGCATGTCAGTCCAGGTGTGTGCTGTGTATACACAGGTCAGGTGATGAGGGTTGCATGATGAGTAGTGTGTGTTTAGGACTAGAGGTGAGATGAAGGTGGAATAGAGTTGTTACCTATGTAAGGTGACCCACGCCAACAAGAAATTTCATCCTACAGACAATATTTGGGGTTTATTTTAACATTATATGATAAGGCTTACCATAAAAGCTCCATTCATCAACAGTGAGAGTCTGGTCACATTCAATTGTTAAGGATTATAGCCATTTGGAAATATTTTATAATTGGTTCAAAATCTACCCGGCTACCATTGTCAAGGTAGTGAGAATAAGAGTTATGTCCCTTGGCTGCAATTAAAACGAGGAATGGGCACCACGGGCGCCACTGAAAAACGAAATAATTTTATCGCAGTCGGAAAACATTGTTTATTTCCTTGCTGCGAAGTAACGGAATACACTCCACGAGACGCTCGAATTTGACATATTATGTACGCATGAACAAACTCTTAGTTGTTTCAACAATACACCCATGCCTTCAAATATCTTAATATTAACGGTTTATTATGCTACAGTTGAAATTAAAATAAACGTTTAGCTGGATATGAAACGATCGACATTTGCCATTGTTTGAAGATTAGCCTAAATGTATTAAAATGAACAATGCTCTCATTTCTGTATACCCACAGACACTGGTCTGTTTATAATGGCATGTTATACAGAGGGAGCGAGAGAGAGAGAGAGAGAGGGATGTATGATGTTTCATATCAAGAGCATTAATGCCGCTTTCTAATATGCGCCACAGTGGGGCAGTTATTAGTTTATTTATCAAACCCAAAGCCTGGCACTCTATAAGAAATACAGGAATTTTAATATCTAATGAAATGCTTTGGGTTAATCGATTTTCTGCGCCAAAATCACCAAGAAAAGTCTTAATATGGTTGGCCATATAAGTTACAATTGCGGCATTGTGAAAAATGATTATATATATACTTAATAGAACACTGGCTCTTACAAGAACAACTGAATATATTTGAGGAGAAAATAAAAGACGTTAAAGTTTACGGTATATCAGGAATGGACAGTAATAACGTGATGCTAGGAAGACCGTTTGGTGGCTGTGCTATATTGTGGAAGAGTTCCCTTATCTGTGATATTAAACCGATTAATTCTGATTCTAAACGTGCATGTGCTATTATAATTAACCATAATAATACCAAAACATTATTGTGCTGTGTCTACATGCCATGTGACAATCGTAACAATCAGGAATTTGAAAATACCCTTAGGGCAAGGTAAAGTGACACCATTTTGTTACAACACCTGAAATGATGAAAAAATTATTTCAAAAACCAGAACATTGGCCCTTGGATACAAAGGTCTAAAATAAAATACATTAGTCACAGACAATTAATTTACAAGCACTGGTCCTTTAAACCCATCTTGTAATCATTGAGGCGTGAATTTATGGTCAAAAAATCACAAAATGTCCATCAAACGCGGTTACAGCTACAAGAATTATTTTAAATTTCTGCGCTTACTTACCCAACTTAAATACCGCCCCATGATGTGTACAACAACAGCCGAGACCCGCTTTTTCTATTAACCTTTCTCTATTAATGTAATACCAGTTTAATTACTTCTGTATACCCTCCCATGTGGCATAGCCATTTTGTTTTTTCGTGACGTGCGTCGTCTCCACTGAATAGCCATTTTGTTTTTTCGTGACGTGCGTCGTCTCCACTGACCCTCTGTTGACATATAACAAGAGCACGTAATATCAACAGTATGATCGAAACTCCCGATGGATTCAAAATCGAGCGAAATCATTGATTTACATACCCATATAATTTTAAAGCCCAAACCATTGCATTTAGTTCTAGATCAGCCATTCAATACGTTCCATAATTTCGAACGTAGTCCCAATAACCTTCACCTTCTATTGGGATTACTCCGCGTCAAAGTATTTTTTGGCTCAGTTTTTTAATTGGTCTTAATGTGTGTCATATTATGTGGCATGCTCTCTGACACATATCAGTAAGATTATGTTGCATAAATTATAAATTCTTGCTGAAGTGTAACTTAGTGAATTTAAATTGGCCATGCTGCACTATTGCCATTCGCTGCAGAACATTCACAAGGTGTTTTTAGGCCTCCTCATGTCAACAATTCAGAAATTTGACAAAAACTTTATTTCGTGAATATTATGAGAGTAATGTTTTGTAAGGATAAAATTTGAAAGTTACTGTGACATTATGTAGCATCGATGTCATTTGTGATCGGATAGCCGTTCTCTGGAGATGTGTGTTTTTTTAGGAAGATGGGACGAACTGTCATAATAGTTACACCATGTGCTTTCGCGTCGTCAAGCGATCTCAAATTCGTTGAATAAAGGTTATTTTCATATTGGTAAGTACACACTGCATTCTTACGTTGCAACTTATGTTGTGGTGGTATCCATTTGGAAAAAAAAAGGTTTTAATTGTTTATCTTGTATTTTGTTTGGAACTACGGAACACCACAGGGAACACCACAGGCAGCACCTGCCGAAATGCATTATTGAATATTTTAAATTATCTCTTACTAAGAGTCTTAGTAGTCTTAGTGCTACATTTTGCGGGTTTTGTAGAAGTTAAAATTATCAAGCTTAGCCAATTTTAAGGGCCTATATTATTAAATTAGTTTTTGATGTATTATTTTATTTAAGACATGGTTTGTTGTTTTTTTTTATGTTAAAATTATTTTATAATAATTACCGGTATATTATTATAATTATGTGTTACTTATTTAAGATTTGTTTCATATCACTTTTTCATTGATATAGCCTACCTTGTAATTATTCTTCTTTTTTTACAGAGTTGGACAATATAATTAACGCAGATTATGGTGGCAGTGTTGTTTTAAAGGAGGTAAATCGCTAATGTTTGGGACTTAAAATTGACACAAATGGTTCCCAACACATATAATAATGTAAATCCAATTTCAAATCAATTATATTTGGCAAAATAAGTCAGAAGTCTCAATGGAATAACAATCAACTCTAGCGTCTGGTTATTCCAAATTCAAGTCTACAATAATAGTATTTATTGTGCATACTCTCCCGATAAGAATATGTCGCCACCGCTTAACATGACTTGTGGAATATGTCTAGCCTCGTTGCTCGTTCTTTGAATCCCTTATTACAAAAGGCGCTGAAACGCATTATAGTACACAATATGTGTGTCGGTGTATCAATAGTAAAATGATTTTGTCTTAAATATTAGATATAAGAAGTCCATCCTTCCCAGGTAAGATCACAACATCAATGTTGATTTATACTGACATATAATTTGCATTTTCTAGGTCGAAGACTTTGGATAATATGATATTTAGTTAGAGATTTGTGTAATGTGACAGATAAACAAGTAAAATTATGATTTCTTTGGAATTTAAAGCAGCATTACAAATTATGTGGCATATGTCAGTGATAACATGGTATGTATTGTCAAATTATATGAAAAAAAATCAAAAACATTAAACATTCTAAGTCAAATAAAATATGTGAATACATGAACATGTAGGCCCTATGTGGTGATTTTAAAATCCTCTGAACTGATGGTTAATGTATCTACAATGGTAGCTGTCTATTTTTTTTAATCTAGTATACCTAAAGCAGCTCTAGACAGTAAAGTTACACTTTTGCAAAGTGGTGAGTGTTGTGCATGGACAGGGTATGCCCAAATGATAATATCACTCTTACACAAACCCTGTTGGCAAGTTTACAAAGCTATGTAGGCCTTCATCAGACAAACCCTACTAGAAGACATGTACATTGTACATCTTTGATTCATGTATGTCAGCATCTCATTAACTAGAACATCTGATATCACCTACACATGTAAATGTACATGTATATTGATCAATTGATGTTTAATTATAGAATTTGTGTTTGTGCTGGATTTAGAAAATGAATTGATACATACACCTTTACATTTACAACTTAAGATGGCGGAAGAGGTTAGACGCATGTAAATTGGTCTCCCAAAATAACATGTGAAAATGGCTCTTATTGAGTAATATATTCAGTGTAAATATGTGTATCTAGTACAAAATGTAGTCACAAGTATTCTCATATACCTACTAAATTTCATTTTTGAAAATAGAAGCGGTAATTTATGAAAATAGCAAATATATAGTCATTGTTTTGTCTTCTCAATGACGTCATCCTGCACGGACTTCTCAACTCAACTCCTCAACACATAGATCTGCGTCGCCATTAAAAATACAAAATATTATGGAATGAAACTGTTAAAGTCTACATATTACTACAGTGTGTTTATTACAGCGTGCTTATTACAGTGTGTTTCTGTGTGGATTTGACTGCTTTATTGTTACATGGAAAAAACAAAGTTAATAACAGTTTTATTTAAAGTTATGACGTGAGTACAAACAATCTTTATCTTTGTTGTTGTGGTCCTGCACTTTAAATGGAGAAGTTGTTTAAACGAGGTTTATTCACCAGCTCCTCGTCCTCAAGCCCACCTGAATCTGAAGCTAAGCGTTTGAAAAGCCGGAGTGAATCCAATACAGACGACGAAGTCTTGATGGATTCGGTATCAATAAATGAACATGTCATAATGAATGTCCTCAATAATGACGCCATCATATCTAAAATAGCAAACGCCGTTGCTTCACTAGTTGCTAACAAATTGTGTGAGAGGGTCGCCGAGCTCGAAAATAGAACACAACAGTTAGAATCAATTGTCATGGCCAAAGATGTTGAAATAACAAAACTAAATGATAAATTAGACGACCTCGAGCAGTATGGGAGACGGGAGGGGATACGGATCTCGGGAGTCAATGAACTTGATGAAGAAACAACTGATGATATTGTCATAGATGTTGGCAAGATACTTGGGGTCGACATTGATCGTTCCGATATTAACAGGAGCCACAGAGTGGGCGTACCAGCTCGGTACCATAAAACCGATAAACCACGTCCGATAATAGTCCGCTTTAAAGGTTATGCAACTAAACGTGCATTCGTTAGTAATGCTAAAAAACTCAAAAACATTAATTACAGAGAATTACCAGAACACCTCAACAAACACAAAATATCAGTAAACGAAGATCTCACCCGCGTAAGAGCAAAACTCGCATACGATGCAAGACAAATGGTTAAAGAAAAGAAAATTAATTCTTCGTGGACCCGCGATGGCAACATATTCCTGAAATTAAGGGACGACTCAATAAAAGTCATCAAATCTCAAACAGAACTGGATAGTGTCACTGAAACAACACGACTTAAAGTGGTAATACGACCTCAAGCTCAAACTTGTGAACGTGATACAGCAATGAACTCCGATATCGACAATGCTAGTGACGATTAATGAATTATACTCTTCAAATGGTTAATAATTTGTCGCATTGAAAATATGAAATATGAATCAATTTATCAAAACAAACACAAATTAATTTCGACGAATGCAGTCCCTTTAAATCCAACGCCCCTTTTCCTGGTATATTTCTACTGGCAACTATATCTTAATGGTAATTTGTCCCTTTATTTTGTGTGGGCCTATTACCTGAATATCACATATAAATATTGATGGTTTTATGTCATTTTATACTTTCACTCGCCGTTATTTTTTGTGTATTATTGTCACTTAAACTGTTAGATTAGTTATACACAGACAATCATTAGTCAGCAAATGTTATCTTAACACATGTTGTTGTTATAGTTAACTAGGCCAGCATCAAAAACCCCAAACACTCTTGTCTATAAACATATAGTATATACATGTATAAAATAAATGTAATGTTATATTTCTACTCTTCGGTAGTTTTGTCGGTGAAGTATTGTCAGCTTAAACTTTGGGTTAGTCTAGTTAGTTAGTCCAGTCAACGGAAGCTATCTAATCTCATGTTTGTTACAGTTATCTAGGACCGAATTAAAGAGCCACTCTTCTAAATCTTTTAGAACAAAGATTGTCTAAAAATTATTTAAAATGCTAATTTTACATTGTGATTTTCTTTGCCCCTGTTAATCGCTTAATTTGTTGATGAATTGAACCTATTGGCAAGAGCGTCTATATGAAATATACTATCAAAACACAATTTTAGCAGCGACTATATATAAAAATTATTTAAAGTGCTAATTTTACATTGTGATTTCCTATGTCCATGCTAATCGCCTAATTTGTTGATGATTTGAACCTATTGGCAAGAGCGTCTATATGAAATATAGTATTAAAACACAATTTTAGCAGCGACTATATATATATATAGGTATACCGAAACAGCATTCTGTGGTTTTCAGAAATGAGTCCCTGCTTGATGGTAGGATACACTAAAATCGTTCTGAGCCTTACTTCACATGTTACCCTATTGAAGGTTTGATAAGCAATCCAAAATAAAACTTGGAAATATGTACATATGTTACCCTATTAATTATCTTCTTATATTTAGTGTCTATTGTTTTATTCAAAATATTCTGCAATTCCATCCCGTTATTTTGTTAATTACTTTTAAAATATATGTAATATACCTTATTATGTACACTTCACAACATACATTAACGCCACGTTTTAAAATTTACAAACTATTATGCATTTTCCCATCTAAAATCTCGTGCTACTCAATACCTGTTGTCACTTATAACCCTGCTTCTTCTTCCTCGCCCACTTGCTTGAAATACAGTATCATTCCAAACCAATCTCTAACGAAATAGTCTCATTGAAGAAATGGGCAGAAGAAGAAGTATTACATGCCTTTCATTTTAAATCAATATTTGCTCATCAAAATGTCAGATGTGTTTCATTTACTTCCATCAGTATTAAAAATACAATTATTTTGTCACTAATAATTTACATCTTACTATTAATTAGTGGTAACATACAGCCAAATCCGGGACCAGATAAACAACTGAGTCTCTTATACTCAAATGTACGTAGTATCTCACAAAAACTTGATCTTATACAAGCTGAATTCTCCGACAATGATATCCTAGCATTTTCCGAAACTTGGTTAGGTAAAGACTCAATAGTAGAAAACTTAAACATAGATGGTTTTCATTTACCTGTACTATGTAACCGTGATGATGGATTTGGTGGGGTGGGGATTTATGTTAAAAGCTCTCTATTTTATAAACCTAGACCTGATCTTCATATACCAAATCTTGAAGCGGTATGGGTTGAGATCATAACTAAAAGTAAAACAGTTCTCGTTGGCTGTTTGTACAGGAAACCTAACTCAACCATTGATTACTGGGACCGAATAGCAAATAGTATCTCACTCGTTAAAGCTGAAAACAAGCCTTGTCTTATTGTAGGAGATTTTAATGTTGACCTTAGGTTAAATCCATCATCTAGATTGTTTGATATTATAAAACGCTTTAATTTAACCCAACTGGTTAGAGACCCAACACGAATTACACCCCACTCTTCCACTTTACTGGATCTCGTTCTGGTTAGCTGTCCCGACTTCGTTCACTCAACGAATGTTCTTGAAGCAAGTCTGAGCGACCACTGTCCGATTAGAGTGCTTTTTTCTTTTAATAACCCCAAACCGAAAAGCTACGCTAGAACTATATGGTCATATTCTAAAATCGATTTTGAAGAATTAAATAGGCACTTTGAAGCATTAAATTGGCAAAGCATTTTTGAGATAGACGAATCCTCTAATAATTTGGCCAACGCCTTTTCCGATGTGTTAATTAAAGCTATTGGGGATTACACCCCACACAAAAATGTGATTATACGCCCCCGAGACGCGCCGTGGATGAACGGTCACTTGAGGAAAATCATACGCAAAAGAAACCGTATACACCGCCACTCGAAACGTCATAACACTTATGAATCCTGGGAAAAATTCAGATCGTATCGCAACTTTGTTATTTCTGAAATTCGCAATTCGAAACAACGATACTATGATAAACTTGACCAAAAAATTTCAGAAAACAATTTCAATGAAAATAATTGGTGGCGACTTGTGAAATCAATTTCCACTAAACAAGGTAACTCAATTAAAGAAATACCGCCTCTCAATTTCAATAACACGATATTTTATGATACTACCGAAAAGGCAAATATTTTAAATAATGTCTTTGTTAGTAACAATCAATTAAACGACATAGACGATGAGCCGCCGATATTGCCATTTAATGATTTCTCAATCGAACACATATTAATTAGTTCTTCCGAAGTACATGATATCTTAACCACCGTCAGCATTAAGAAAGCCCCTGGGCCCGACAACATCAATAATTTATTATTAAAATCGTGTGCAAAAAGCCTATGTAGGCCGTTAACAAAACTTTTCAATTTTCTAATCGAAAACGTCACTTTTCCCAACTGTTGGAAAGAAGCAAACGTAGTACCGATCCATAAGCAAGGGGATAGACATGACCCTCAAAATTATAGACCAATATCTCTGTTATCAACCCTAGGTAAAATCTTTGAGAAATGTATTTTTAAATATATTAACAATTTTCTTATTAGTCATAATATCTTGACTCCGCTTCAATCTGGCTTCAGAAGTAATGACTCTACAATATACCAATTGGTTGACTTGTATGACCAAATTTGCCGTTCACTTGATCACGGTAATGAAGTAAAGTCCATATTCTGTGATGTTAGTAAGGCATTCGATCGTGTTTGGCATAAGGGTCTTATCTACAAATTAAACTCGATTGGAATCCGGGGAAAATTGCTTAGATTAATTGAAAATTACTTACAAAACCGCCAACAGTCCGTAATAATCCGTAGTCAGAGCTCTGATGTCCTAAAGATAAATTCCGGAGTACCACAAGGCTCAGTCCTTGGGCCTCTTTTATTTCTGATTTATGTAAACGATATTACGCGTGGAATAACTGCAAATATCCGTCTTTTTGCGGACGATACGTCACTATATATGGTAATTGATGATCAAACAGGATGCCAATCCCTTCTAAATGAAGACTTAAAAAAACTTAGTAACTGGTCGAAAAGTTGGAAAATTAACTTTAATCCACACAAAACAAGGACTATTACATTCTCGAGAAAACAAAACCCTACTGTTATTAATCTTTATTTTGATGGAACAGCACTAACTGATATCAAAGACCACAAGCATCTAGGAGTTTATTTAAGTAGTAAATGTAATTGGACTGCTCATATTAATTATACTGTAATCAAAGTTAGTAAATTTATAGATTGTTTCAGAAGTTTAAAATATCGTTTAAGCAGAAGGTCCCTTGAAACAATATACAAAGCATTTATACTACCTTTATTCGACTACGGTGACGTAATCTGGAATAACTGTACTAAACACGAAAGTACTGTACTTGAAAACTTAAATCTTGATGCCCTTAGAACAATCACTGGATTAGTGAGAGGCACATCTCACAATGTATTGTATAAAGAATCCGGGTTCACTTCGCTTGAAATTAGACGATATCGCCATAAACTAATTTTATTTTACAAAATGGTGAATAAATTAACCCCAGGTTACTTGTCTATTCTAGTTCCTCCCAAATCCTCAGACGTAAACCCTTACGAAACGCGGAATTCGCCACTATATAGGAATATTCCTGCCCATACTACATTTTATAAAAACTCCTTTTTACCGTCCGTAACAAACGACTGGAATAATTTACCCGAGCATACGAAAGCGTGTCCTAGCATAAAACTCTTTAAAGCACAGTTAACCAATGATGATAAATCACCACCTAAATATCTTTATACTGGAAAGCGTTGTTCTCAAATAATCCATACAAAACTGCGCCACAATAAGAGCAATTTAAACTACCATAAATTCGCCATGCATTTAACGGACAACCCAGCTTGTTCATGTGGCCACTATATAGAGGATACGGAACATTATTTGTTACATTGTCCAAAGTTTACCAATGTTAGAATTCAAACTATAAATACATTACCAACTAGTTTTATTAATTTACAAACTTTAACAAACGGTGATAGTAATACTACCTTGCAAATGAATATGCACATTTTTAATATAGTCCACAAATTTATACATTTATCCAAAAGATTAGAATAACCATCGTAAGATATTAATTGAATTCTCGGTTAATATACATCTAACGTCCTCTAAACGTATTATAAAATGGTAAGGCACTGTAAGTGACACAAACTATTACATTTCTTGCATGCACGACTAATAGTGAATACAAAATACTGCACTGTTAAATGTATTTTGTATGTGAAGTGTATATATCATACGTCTATTTTAGTATATTTATTAAATAAGGAGACGAATTAATATAAGCCTTTGGCTTGTTTTTGAATCCTTAACTTTTGACAATTTATAATGTATAACATGTATCTTATTTTGAATAAAATATAGTTTAAATCACCTTTACATTATTTATTTTTCAGATTAAATATAGGATGCTTGTCTAATGAATGCCAGGAACTGAAATATGATTTAGTATTTGTTGACTTTAATGTATATTAATAAATGGTGGGTATAAAAAATCGTAAATTATGTGGATTATTCCATTTGATGTATATACCTGTACATTAGATGAAAGCTTTTTAAGTAAATTAGGTGGCCGAAGCTTAACGCATGCACATTTGATCACAAGTTCTGTCATTGAGTCTACTGGCGTGGTTTCGAATCTCCGGTTGTATGTGGCAAGTAGTAGAGTTGCCTGTCCAACCTTGTGGGTTTTTCCGGCTTCGTTGTCCTCCCATTGCAGAAGACCCCTACGCGCAAGCGAATTATTGAAATAAAATTAAAAAACATATGTTAGTCCCGAAATGACATAGTTTGAGTCAAGTAGCGTACTTTAAGTTGTCTACCTGTATGGGGCAGGTACAGTGTACTCTGCAACTTCCAGCTTTTGATCAATCCGCCACTCGCCTAGATCCGCCCAAAACCTCTGGTCCCGATTTATTTCCTTCTTGATTGCTTTTAAAATGTTTTGTTCTAACCGCCATTTTGTCACTTCCGCCTTTCGCCATCGACTCGAGGTCCGATGAGTGATTATCCATTGTTATTTAATCCTATAATCCGCCACTGTTAACTCCCCAATCACAAAACACCACAGTTAATAATTAAAGTATAAACAAACAGTACTCGACAAATCTTTTAAGAGTTCATTGATTGTCAACCATTTTCAATAACTAACGTTAACACTATAGCACCTATGTCGAGCAATATTTCGCGCTAAAAATAGACCATGAGTGTCGTACAATAACAATACATTGATTCAGTGAACTCTATTGATAATCGCCGATAGCCTGATGTCCGAGAAAAGATTATACATCTGTGTATTTTGATGGCACATTGTCGGATTTATTATCATATTTTGAATGGGATTTATGTTTTTAAATAAATGAACACGCTAAGAAATGTTGACGTATTATTTCGATTGGAATGACGTAAGTTAATTGTTTTAGATGATAGCACGTGCTATAGTCGAGTGCAATTATTTAGCAGTTGGTGTCACTCGTTCGTTGTATTAGAGCGACGTTAACTAGTAAACCACGGCTTACATGTCATTTTTTTTACTTTCTGTATATAAATCGAAACGCAGTATCAGACGAATGTCGGACATTGCTGAAAAATGTACCGACGTAGCTATATACAAAAAATACGGTCATTTTTGGGGAGTTTGATGTCATGTAATTTTGTACATGTACTGTAGGAATATTATTGACATAAATTTAAATACCGAACGCGTTTTAAACATGAAATATATAACGAGGTGCGATCCGACAAATATTCCATTCACATTCACTAACTGTTATTGGATAAACCGCCACTCGCCGACATCCGTCATTTCTATTTGGTCCTGCTTGGTGCTGGAAGTTACAGAGTACACTGTACATGTAGTAGGGTCGCCTGTCCAACCTTTTAGGTTTTGTCTGGGCCCTCCTACTGCTAAAGACCCCCATGCACCAGCGAATTATTGAAATAAATTTGAACCATGTGTTAGTCCCAAAATGACCTAGTTTGTATCCAGAAGTCATTAAACCACACTCTCTTTGTCTCTCTCTTACACACAAATAATACACTCATAACTATATACATGTAATAGAGAGAGAAATGGGGTTTAACGTCCACTTAACACAACAAAGTCATTTCGGGACTAACATATGGTTTAATTTTATTTCAATAAATCACTTGCGGGTAGGGGTCTTTAGCAGTGGGAGGAAACCCACGAGGTTGAGAAGGCGCCCCTATAGCCATGCCACATACGCTCACACCAGGGCTCGAAACCACAGCCGCAAGCCAGAGATGACCGGCCAGCTAGAGGTCGAAGTGCGGCACTCTAGACCACTAGGCCATCCCAACTACCCATATACATGTAATAAGCCTTAGCAGACATAACATACATTGTAATATAGCCCTGTATTCAAGTCATTTAAATCCCTGCAAAATGCCTATTGTAATAAGAAGTCATATCAGGAATATGAAGGCTATTTGTACAATGTGTACTTCATATCATATAAGGGCAATAGTGCTGTTCACTGTGCCACTAGTGGTGCATGTACCATACATCTGCAATGAAAGTAGTGCATGAAACCTTTGAGGTCCTATAACTAAGTTTTTTTGTTTTTTTTCAGATTTCAAGTCTTGATGGTTGGCAACTTTTAGCCATTCAAATTTTTCTGTGTTCTTTTTTATAAGCTTGTTGCTGCGCAATCCTGACTTAGGAATTTGCTCCATTATTTGGTAAATATTTTATTTCAAAGTCATCATTTTGGATTTCCAATTTCCATCCATTTTTTTATTGTTCTGTTTCATCTCAGGTACATACATGTACATGTAGATACCAACATATCTGCATTAACGCCGGTGTCAATCCCTTTCAGGTGTTGTGACAATATGGTGTCACTTTACCTTGCCCTTAAGCTTTAGCAGACTTACATATATATAGAGCCCTATATGCATTTTATTATTTTAAAAAATGGGCACAAGTTATTATTCTAATATATTACATATAATCTCAGAAATATGAAGGCCATTAATTGTAGTACAATGTGTCAAACTAGCAGCTGCTTGTACCTAATATCATAAATAGTGTTCACTGTGTCACTAGTGGTACACCATACATCTGCAGTGAAAGTAGTCCTTGAAACAAAATGGCCTTTTGTTTACAAATTTTTGTCAAACTTTGTGAACCTAGAACTAAGTTTTGATATTTTTTTTTCAGATTTCAAGCCTGGGTTATTGGAGTTTGTTTATCTGGGCAACTTTTAACTTGATTCATTTTCCTGTATTTTGATCCATATAGCCTGTAGCTGCGTAGTCCTGACATAGGAATTTGCTTCATTATTTGGTTAATATTTTATTTCAAAGACATTTTTTAGAAATTTGATCCATTTTTTATTGTTCTGCATCATCTCAGGCACATGTAGATACCAATATTTAGGCATTAAAGCTAGTTTAAATGCCTTTTTGAAAACCCCCCATTTCAGGTGTTGTGACAAAATGGTGTCACTTTACCTTGCCCTTAAGGACATTAGATTTTTCATTTCAACGTGTGATGCAGACTACATTATTATTGGTGGTGACTGGAACACTGACTTTAAGAGGACTAACTCCTATCATACAAATCGTCTTTCGGAGTTTTGTTTATCAAATTTTTTAAAATGTGCATTGTCCCATAGAAACTGTAAGATTGATTATACTTATTTGCGTAAGGCGAATGGTGACAAAAGTAAAATAGATGACTTTATTTTGACAGAGAATCTTTTTAACAGAATCTTGAACGGTGTCTGGATACACGAGGGCGATAATATGTCTGACCATGCCGCCATAAGTATAACTTTAAACTTAAATATCGAAACCTTTGTCTCTACTGAGAAAAATTTCGTTGACAGCCCAGTCGTAAAATGGCAAGAGGCTTCAAAACAACAATTGCTCGAGTACAAAGAAAATCTAGAACATTATCTTAGTGATATTAGAGTCCCTTATAGTGCTATAAAATGTACAAATCTCTTATGTTCAATTCATCGCATAGAATTAGATAATTATTACAATAAACTTGTAAGAATAAGCATTGATGCTAGCTTGAAGAGCATACCGTATTCCAAACCTGGTAAAAATAAAAAAGTAGTTCCTGGCTGGAACGATAATGTTGAACCATTCAGAAAAGTTGCAATATTTTGGCATAACATTTGGAAAGATAACAACTCCCCTCGTTGTGGGCATTTGGCTGACATTAGATGTCGCACCAGGGCACGGTACCATTATGCTCTTCGGGCCACTAATCGCAATAAAGAGATTATTATCGCAAACAAATTAGCTGAAAATCTTGTAACAAACAAAAGTAGAAACTTCTGGAAAGAAATTCAGAAAATAAAAGGTTCAAGTAAGGGTGTACCAAATAATGTCGATGGCAAAACTGGGCCAAAAGATATAAGTCAAGTTTTTGTAGATAAATATAAGAAATTATTTAATTTAGTTTCATTTAAGCAAGAAGATATGGACTCTCTTAAACATGAATTAGAATCAAAAGTTACGGAACACTGCCAACATGGTAATTGTCATGATAACCATGAAATCTCTGTTTCAGATATTTTAAAAGCTGTCAAAAAGTTAAAGCACGGTAAAAATGATGGTAATATCGGTCAAATTTCTGATCATATAATTCATGCTCCCCACTTATGTTATTGTCACTTGTCACTCGTCTTATCAGCTATGCTACGTCATGGATTTAATCCACACAATTTTACGTTATCCACTATAATCTCTATTCCGAAAAACAGAAAGAAATCCTTAAACGATTCCAAGAATTATAGAGGTATTGCCCTGAGTAGCATCACTGGTAAACTGTTAGACTGAGTTATATTAAATAAGAACAATGATATGCTGAAATCGTCTGACTTACAATTTGGTTTCAAGGCTGATCACTCAACCACTCATTGTTCCTATGTAATAAATGAAACCATCAGCTATTATCACCATAACAAATCTGATGTTTATGTGTGCCTGCTAGATGCAAGCCGTGCCTTTGACCGGATCCACTTTATAAAAATATTCAGGATACTTATTGATTGTGGAATCTGCCCTTTACTAGCTCGATTCTTACTCAATAATTATGTCTCGCAAAAGGTTAGAGTAAAATGGTCAAATTGTACATCAGAGCCATTTAATGTGTCAAATAGAGTAAAACAAGGCGGAGTTCTCTCCCCGATATTGTTCACTGTATACTTAGACAAGTTATTAAGAAAATTGTGTGACAGTAAACTGGGTTGTCATATTGGACATGTCTACGTGGGTGCCCTTGCTTATGCTGACGACATCACCCTCGTCACTCCATCAAGACAATCTCTGGTGTCACTACTAGAAATATGTGCCAGGTTCTCTAAGGAATATGATGTTAAATTTAACCCTGACAAATGTAAACTGATGTTAAGTCACGATAATCAGAACGATAGTAACTTTAAAGATATCTATTTTAACGGTAAACGTATAAATGTTGTACAGTCTGAGCCGCATCTAGGCGACTCTCTACTCTGTGACAGTAAAGAACATACAATCCAGAAGGGAATAGATAGTTTTATAGCAAAATTCAATGTGACTTATAGTCAATTTAAGTTTGCACTATCAGACACAAAATATCAGCTTTTTAAAACTTATTGTATGCCTTTATATGGTAGTGTATTGTGGGACTTAGAGCACAAGTCTATTAATAACTTTTATTGTACCTGGCGTAAATGTATTCGTCGTCTACTTAATCTGCCTTATCGCACTCATAATAAACTACTATAGACCTCTTTTATGTCAAGATCGCCCTGTTGAAAATCAGCTGCATTCCAGATTTGTGAAATTCTTTAAAACATCATTTAATAGCAAAAACATTTGCATCAGGACTTGTAGTAAACATGCTCTTTATGGCAGTGGTTCCAATATTTGTAATAATATAAATTACATTTGTTTTAAATACAATGTTTCAAGATTTAACTTTTCAAAGTCCAAAAATTTATTTTGTTCTAATATTGATAATGATATTGTGAATCTTCAAAAGTCAGCAACTGTGAAAGATATGATATATTTAGTAGAATCAAACAACAAAGATATAAACCGTGAACATATACGTGAAATAATTCACCACTTGTGTACCGATTGAATCTACATTATTGTGATTGTATAATATTGTATTATATATTTTGTAATTTATGTATGTATTTGTAATTCAACTGTACCTGAGTACGAATAAAATATATTATTATTATTATTATAACCCAAAGATCTTGGTTCCTTTCGATATTTGTGTCTATCGGAACGTTATTACCTGAATTATGACCCGTGATTGTCCGAAAAATCACCTTTTTTAGCTTGTGGTCCTTCTTGAGGTCACAATTATCGGAACGTAATTTTCTGAATTATGGCCCCTGATTGTCCGAAAAATCACCTGGAGGTGACAATTATTATCCGATTTGAAAAACCTTTTAATTATATCACCGTTACACCCTACGAAAGAGTTCGAATTTCGGGAAAAAAAAGGACCAAATTTACCATACAAAATGGCCACCGTTCGTACGCGAATACTGTTAAATAATAATATTATCAAGGTTATAGACCCTGTTGAGGTCACAATTTTAATTCGATTTTGATGAAACTTGAAATTCATGGTTATAACCCAAAGATCTTGGTTCCTTTCGATATTTGCCCATATCGGATCGTAATGATGGCCCCTGATTAAATGAAAAAACGCATTTGGTTAGCTTGTGGTGGAAGACACAATTATTATCCGATTTAAAAAATTGTTGGATTATATCACCGTTACAAACTAAGAAAGGTTGAGTTCAAATTTCAGGAAAATAGGACCAAAATTGCCATACAAAATTCACGCAGTTTGTACGCGAATACTGTTTAAAAAATGGTATACCAAGGTTGTGCCTGTAGAGGTCACAATTTTGATTCGATTTTGATGAAACTGAAATGTATGAATAAAACTAACACATACTTATGGAAGAACAGCTACTTATTTATTTGATCGACGTTTCGAAGAGTATTCTCTCAACGTTATCAAACTAATACAGTAAAACATTCTTCTTCTTCTTCTGAGGGGGTTTAACGTCCACTTCCACCTAGGGTGATATCGTAGACAATTGTTTCCTAAGGAAACTTGCCAGAGGCGGCCACATGTGAGGCCAGGTCCGGCGTAATCTAAACGAGACATAGTGTCTCTGCAGGGAGCGCCCAAGGTTTCATCCAAATGAAGCGTCCGGGTATGGTTGGAGAAAAAGTGGTGGCGAGTGGGCGATAATCTTGCCCGCTTTGCCATAATGCCAGGATACATGGGTAGATGGGCCTGTCAGTATGGGGAGCCCGAGGGCCCAGCCCGTGTCGGCCCCTTTCAAAATAAGAGATGGTTGGGAGGTTAAGAGGCCCAATGGGCTCACCTCCTGACCTATCTCATTGGAAACTAAGTAATAAGGTAGTTGTCATTACCGATCCAGGTCGTACCAGCAGCAAATAAATTATCGTTCTCCAGCCAAGCGTGAAAACGGTCCAATGGTGTAAGACCTCCCTTCACGTAGGGTGGTCCGTCTCTCGATATCCCTCGGGTGATCACTTATGGATCCCGGCCGTTGGGTCCTGGGGTAAGCCCCCAAATCTTCACAGAGTAGAACACTCTTTTTGGTGTATGACCTCCCTCCACGTTGGGGGGTCCGTCTCCCGTTGTCCCTCAGGATGATCACTTATGGATCCCGTCCGTTGGGTTTCGAGGATGGGCCTCGAGTCGTCACTGAGTAAAACACTCTATTCGTTTCATTGGGGTCACACAATCATGCCATGGATACCTATCTCACACACGAAATCATAGATTAGCTCAAAGATCTCGTGTTTGCTCACTCTTGGATAGAGTAAGTTAGGAACACTAAGGACCATGTTAAGGGTGCTCAGTTTATCCGTGAGAGGTTTCCGTTCGGCTGTGAAGCGATCACAGTCGACTAGAATATGTGCTGGCGAAACGTCCGTGCCACAACTGCACCTTATAGGCTTGTAGGTACGATGTCTTAACGTCTCTTTTACCTTCAACATTGTTATCAGCCGGCAGATTCTCCTGCGGGGATGGTTGACAACAAACTTGGCGATTAAGGATTCAGTACTTCTGAATCTGTATGTGTTGAGTTCCACGAGGGAATTCTTCCATTCAGATCTGACGCGGAGCCCAACCATACTTTTGACTTCGTACAAGCTATAAGGGAGATCGACACTAGGTTCATCCAGCTGTGACCCCTTAAGGGCGAGTCTGTCCGCCTCTTCGTCCTTAGGTCCACATGCGAAGGGACCCACGTAAGTACTATCTGGCTGCCTTTTGCCAAAGCCACCTCGTAAGCCTGATATATCTGGGTCAGCAGTTCGGGACGGGCGTCCGACCTCTAGTTCCTTATAGAGTCTAGGCTACTTAGAGAGTCGCTGAGGACGGCATATTTAGATTTCCTTTGGCTGGATATCCACACTACGGCTTCCTTGATCGCGTACATTTCCGAGGTGTACACAGAGCACATGTTTGGCAGTCTATTTGCTACCTGACAGTGAAACAAAAATGTGGGGTCAATTTATACAGAAAAACTATAAAAACAATTCCCGAAGCCACACGGGACATCAACATGATCAAAGGAGGTGATATTCTACAAAGACTTAATTAACTATGGTGAAGTGAAGCCATTTAGTTAGATAAAGCAATTAAGTAGCTATAATGATATGTGCGACTATCAACAGAATGTAAAAAAAACAACTACAGACAAATTCATGAATGACAATAGTATGCCTAGATACACTAATTAACTTGTAATAACTATGTTATGTGTAGTAAATATATGTTCAATTAAAGATGCCTCCCCGGGTACAAACTTTGTGAATTGACGATATATGTGGACTAAAAACATATTGAAAGTAACCAATCTATCAAAAATTTGCTTCAATTCCCTTTCAAAACTTTGCTTCGTCGTGGATACCCATAGCTATAAGTAAGCTGTTGTTAGACGCACTGTCTGCCAACTTAACTTCATTGTGGGAGGGTCCATTTTTTTCAGAATGTATCCTTTATACTTACTGTACATTTACCATACTCACTGAGACCTAAGTAAATTCTTAGTTATTTCTGTCTACTTCTTTTTAGACCTTTTAATCGCAGAGTCTTTTGTACGTTGACAACACTCAATGTCCCCTAAACCGCCTAACCATTTGAGCAAGAAATAACAACTGCTCCCTGACCTTAGCTAGCAGACAATAAACTAGCAGAACCTGTTGGGTTGCTAGTTAGTGATTCCCTGACAATATTGCCCAGTGCTTGCCCCATGGGAGTTTTTCGCGTAATCCAGTATTTTTCTAGTAAGATTGGGTGTCAATACTTTCCATATATACCACATTTGACATACTTTTATTGGAAATAACCACCCGATAAATACTTTGCTGGGAACCCAACTTTAATACTAAAGTAAACCTATAATGTAACAAATATAAAAAAATATATAAAAATATTGATGTTGGTATGACTTTACTAGGGCAAATAACTTAAAGAGGTTAAAAAATCTTCATAATAGTTTAAAAGAGTTTCTAGTAAGGCCTTCTATTCCACATGCTAACAAATAGTAAGGGGTTGATAACGAACACAATAATATTATTTAATAAGACTATCATAAGCACTTAGTAGGAATATCCCAGCGTCGCGGTTGAAGTCTGAGCTGTTTCTTTTTATGTGTATCGCCTCGATCATTTTTCGGGTCTTTTCTACATGAAGGATGGCTGCCAGAGTTGTATAAGATTTAATCATGTGTCCTTGATTAGATTGTGGGTGTTTGGCCACGGCCGAGTTGGTGATAATCTGGTAGAAGACTTGGATTTGTGCTGGCTGATTCTTTTGTCAAGGGGTTGTCTCGTTTCTCCAATGTACTTGCTGTCACGGGTGCAAACGACTTCGTATACGCATTCTTTGGAAGTCGGTTGTATCGTAGGGGGAAGTTTACCATTGGCTTTGAGAATGTCTTTAAGGGTCCTTCCTTTTGTAAACGTGACCTGGATGCCTGTTATTCCATAAGTGTGTGTGTTAGTTTTATTGCTCTGTCCAGTAACTAAATGCCTCTTAAAGATTATTGAAATGTATGGTCATATACCAAAGAACTTGGTCCATTTCGTTATTTGTACATATATCGGATCACAACTTCCTGAACTATGGCGGCCCCTGACTGTCCGAAAAATCCCCGATGGTCCCTCTGGAGGTCACGATTATTATCCGATTTAAAAAATACGTTTGACTATATCACCGTTACACCCTACGGAAGGTCAAGTTCGAATTTCGAGAAAATCAGACCAAAATTGCCAGAAAAAATTACCGCCGTTTTTACGCGAATAGTGTCAAAATATGGTATATCAAAGTTGTGGACCCTGTAGAGGTCACAATTTTGATTCGATTTTGATGAAACTTGAAATGCATGTTTATTTGCGCATATCAAATTGTAACTTAATGAATTATGGCCTTTGATTGTAGGCAAATTCACTTTCTCAATCGAATTCAAATTTCAAGCATCTGGTTATTCCAATCTTCATACGCCGTTTGATTTGGTGCAGCATTAGTTCTCCGAGTCTCTTGCTAGAACTGGAGCTGAAACGCATGAATCGTGTACCAATGGTAAAATATTTTGTCTTAAATATTATATATCGGAAGCCCATCTTTTTCGAGTAAGATCATAGACTCATAGCATCGATGTTTATTTAAATTGACAAATAATTCGTGTTTTCATTGTTGAAGATTTTGAATACGAGACTCACCTTGTTTAACTTTATTTTAGTATCTCATGTTTGCATCGAAAGTTGAATATACTGTACTGCCATGCACATGCAACCCGTGGTTGTTGTTTATCGCAAATTTAACGCCAAATATGTAAGGCATTTAATTAACTTAGTTACATGTGAATGAGTAATACATAGTAGATGGGTAAAAACACTAAAAAATGGAAAGTTCTTGTGTATTTAAGTCACTTTAAAACTGTGTCGTGAGAGGGCGGGGTCATCTTCTCACTGTTTATTGTGGAAAAGCGAAGTTATCGCATTTAAATAAATATGTTCGTGTGTTTCTTTCCATATACATGTAATAGTGTACATAGAAATGTCGTCCCGGACGCTAATTTATTTCTCCCCAACTAACTTAGACATCGCATTTCTATTCAGTCCCTCTCATTGTTCATGTTCAACCGTTTTCATGGAGCTAAGCTTGCCTGTTGGCGGTTAGTGCGGTGCGCATATGTATCCGAAGATTGATAGCGACTTGGGTTAGAGTCGGACTTGTGGATTTTTTCTTATCATTTTATTTCATTGTATTTCTTTTTTATTTTATTGTTCTCCATTTTCAGTAATGCGATGATCAACTCCATCCTCGGTATCCCCAATGGTCTCATTCCGTTCTACTCCACTAACCCCTCGCGGTATCCCCAGTGGTCTCATTCCGTTCTACTCCACTAACCCCTCGGTTAATCAAAGGGAGGGGTATGGCAAGTTTTCAAGTTATCTGCTCTTGATTAGACCAATCCCATCAATGGTTAATTACAAAGGGAAGTAACTCTCATCCGGTAAAGTAAGAAAGGCGCAAAGGTAGTCAGAAGGTAGCCTAAATGAGAAGTCCAAATTATACTAAATGCGTATTTATGAACAATAAATTACAATTATGTATATTAATGAAGACCGGACAGGTGTTTTATTGATTTTATTTAATACATAAAAATATTGCACACATACGGAAATTAAACGAGTGCATCACTAAAGCTGCAATATACGTACACATGCCTGTTGTCATTGATATAGTATTTTTTTAAATGAAAAGAATGAAACATGAAATACTTGTATCTGCAATGATTATTATATGACAAGAAGGTTAGGTTAGGCGTTGGGTCCAGGCCTTCACCAAGTAAATGGTTGCGGTATGAGGAATAAATTTAATATGCAAAGATCCAAGATTTTTTTTTCGTAAACAATATTTTATTTCATTTGAAATAGGATTGGAGAACAGACTGGGCCTATGTTGACTCCTGTCCAGAATTTACAAAGATATATTTATTTATGTACATACGCAAATATACAACAAGAACATACAAAATATAAAATTATTTAAGATTTAAATATAAACTAAACATTTATACATATATACGGCTGCCGTTCCGTGACTTTATATTAATAGGGTGTACCCCCCCCCCCCCAACCATATCTAAAACGTATTGACCTAGTATATTATGCAGAAAGTAAATAAATCAATAACAGACAGGATGATTTCGACGTTAGAAACGTTTTGACAATTTTAAAAAGTTATGAACAGTGTTAAAAATGAACTGATGAGAGGACAGTCTGACCATTTAATAAAATAATAACATCTCGAAATTGCTGCTCGAGTAAACCAATAGTTTTTCCTCGGGCACCCGAATGTAGGGAGCATATTAACAAATAGTGGTAACAATCTTCAAAAAGGTGACCACACGCGCAGGCGGGGCTATCCGTTAATTGTCTCAAAAACTTATGACCATTTAAATCGATGCAGCCTAATCTCAGTTTACTATGTATTATTTGATTTTTTCTATCTCCAAAATAAAGTACTGTGGAATAATATGATCGCTTTTAATCAAGCTTGAAGAAAAAGATGAAACAGAATTTGAATTTTGTACTTCGGCTTCCAATGTGTTCCATTCTCTGATCGTCGACGGAATAAATGAGTTTGAAAAAATGTTTGTTCTACAAAAGTACTCTTCGAGATTATTACAATTTCTTAGACGATATGGTGATTTTTTCTTTAAAATAAGGTTAGAAATATAAGAAGAAGCTAGACCGTTAATTAACTTATAGAATAATTTAGGTTTGTGTCTTCGTCGACGTTCAGCTAATGATCAAAAACAATTGATAAGTTTCCCTACTTTATTACAGATATGATTTATATGGACATCCCATTTGCAATTTGGTTGAAAGTTAAGCCCAATGCACAAACACCCCTGTCAATATAATAAGTTTCAGAGCGTTCAGTTTTGACTGTCATGTTCCATCTCAATATCGATCTATTGAGTGTAGTTTGAATTGTCACAATTTGCAGTTTGGCAGGGGCCACATACAGCAGTGCAGGGGAGTCCATGGCGTCTGCAGCTACACCGGGAGAACTTGTACCCCCCCCCCCCACACACACACACACTCGCCGAACAGTTGCAATGAATAATTTTAATGAGTTTGCCAGGCAGCAATGTTTTGGGTCATAATTTAATTTAATTTAACTGATCATTTCCTGTTTCCATCCCTTTTCAGTTATGTCACTTTCATTTGCCATCCCCGTCTATACCTTAATTTGAAAGTACACACGTTGACTATGAATTCTTGTTGCAGGTGATGTTGGGTGAAGCCGCTTAGGAATGCCAGATGCTCCAGCAGTTGCCACTTTCTTTGTGAAAATGTATGACACAGTGAACATAGCGTATCATTCGATTGCCACAAAATAGATCAACCAACAGGTCTTTGACAAGATCTGATATGTCATCTTGAGATTTGTTTTGAAGGGTTAATGCACTAGCACAGGACTTCATGACAGCATCAGATTTCACTTATTTCCGGTACGCGGACTTTTTTTCCGGTGCCTAAAATCCTTGAAGTTGAATAACAGCCCAAGTAGACATGTAAAAAGAGCAAATTGTTGCACACATCGTCTTCTAATGTTTCTTTCAACAAATTAATGTTATACACTTTATGTTCTTTTGACTGCTTGTTTAAACGGAAGTAGATGATTTCGTTGTCTGTTCTAGAGTAATGAAGAAGGACGATCAGCAAATCTGTGTCAAATAAAACATCACTCAAGAGGTCGATACTGAGGAGGAGGAGGACACTTAAAAATGAACGCTATTATAGTGGACAGCTGG
Organism: Patella pellucida; assembly: GCA_917208275.1. Lineage (NCBI taxonomy): Eukaryota > Metazoa > Mollusca > Gastropoda > Patellidae > Patella > Patella pellucida. Next base: position 38,939,672 of record OU795036.1, read on the forward strand.
AGGTCATTATTTCAATTTCATAATGATTCAACAGCTCAGTGATATCCAAAGTGCACATAATGTGTTCCTTGTCTCCCAAAAACATGTGATAGACATCAAGATCGTCAAATTTGAGTCAATAGTTATTGACTAATGGGCCTGTCACACTATAACGTTTAAGACAACTTTTTCCGACGTATAAAAAAATAGTCCCATCACGCTGGCATACGCTAAGGTTGACTTTAGAAATCAAGAGGGCGCTCTTTTTGGACGCATATATAACGTATTTATAACGCGCTGAACGAATATAAAACCTATGGTTAACGTATGAGTAACTTATTCATAACTTATCCCCAGCGTAAACATAACTTATACAAGTATATGACAGCGTGTGCCCAACGAATTTTTAGCGTTCTCGACTTATGCAAAACTCATGCACAACGTTAGTCAAACTTATGCCTAACTTATGCCTAACGTGTTGGAGCTTACTTCGACGACAACATGAGGTCAGATATAAAAACTGAGGCTCGCTAAAACCACAAGTAATTATGGGGCTGTCACACATTGACGTATAGCATCAGCGTATATGAGAAATTTAGCGAACACGGTGGTGAACGTTGACTACGTTATGGGTACGTTTTAACAAGTTACGAGAACGCTGAAATACTATGGTATAAGTTGTTGTACGCCGAACGCGGCCCATAATTTTGTGCAGGCCCATAAGTTAGAAGTACGCGAAAGGTAAGTTATGCACGCGTTATTCTCGCGTTTTGCACGTTACGTGTAAGTTACTCATAAGTTGACATACACGTCGGCTACCAGTTGGGTAATTGAGCAGCGTACACGTAACCTATTTCTAACCTATAGGCAACGTACTTCTGAAGTCATTAAAACTTACTGAAGGTGTTTGAAGCGTGTGTAGGGATGTGCATGCGCAGAAGTCTACAATCATGGCGGACTCTAAGAGGTTGCAGCGACACGTGGTCGTCGAGGTACGCTACAACACGTTCTGCTTCAGCGTATGCCAGCGTGTTGGATAATTATTTCATACATCGGAATAAATTATAATGTGCCCTGCTTGTAGCCGACGTGTATGTCAACGTATTAGTAACTTACATGTCTGTAAACGTGCATTAACGCGTGCATAACTTACCTGTCGCGGTCTTCTAACTTACGCCTAACGTGTAAGCAATACGTCGGCATACGCTGAAAATTTTATGCATGAACAAAAATTTGGTGCCGCGTTCGGCGAAATAACAACTTATACCATCGTATTTCAGCGTTCTCGTAACTTGTTAAAGGCGTACACATAACGTATTCAACGTACATCAGCGTGTTTGCTAAATTTCTCATACGTCGGCATACGCTGATGCTATACGTCAATGTGTGACAGCCCCATTACAGTCATTTGGAGAAGTTGGCGTCCGTTTTTGACATAATAGGCAAACATAATTTTTAATAGATAGATATTCCTTATTTCACAAACCGCACATAGATACAGTGTAGAAACAATAACATATTTACATCAACAAAATATAACCTTCACATATATACATGTGTAAATAGGATTTAACTAGGGGGGTGTAACCTTTGTGTTATACCCTTCATTAATGATCTTAGTGTGTTCTTTACCCCCCACAATTCACTATTAGAAAGCAGGAGTACCCATCAAAACTAATACAGGATGCAATAACCAAAGCATTATCTCCAGCTCAAACCAAATTGAGAACTCACAAACAAAAATGAATGAAATGGGGTTTAACGTCCTACGCTTTTGCACCAAACCTAGGCTAATTGAAGAGGGGCATACGCCATACAGTGTGCTGTGAGGGAATTTTTAGCCCGGGCAGCAACTGAATTCCAACTGTCAAGGGATCTTTTACGTACACGGGAGCTCGGTTTTTAGTCCTGTGCGAGCGATTAGGTAGCTGTCCATGTCAGCCCTACACCGTCTGCATCACTGACAAGGGGAAACCACGCCGGAAAATCGAGATAACTTTCTCAGCCGATGCAGGGATCGAACACCAGACCTCCAGGCTAGCGATCCAGCACCTTAGCCACGTGATCCCCCAACAAACAAACAAAAAAAAGGTTTGGAGAAAAACATTGTGACATTTTTGTATTTGACTTACAATCCAAATTATATCCGACCGATGAATGTGATATATCATTCGAAGTTACTTCTAGAAAGATGTTCTAAAATGCGAACTTATCTCAAAAAGACAAGAATGATAAGTAGTTATAAACAACCGCCAAATCTACGAAGGATTTTAATATCATCACGCTTCGATGAGCAGCAGACTACAAATATTCCGAAAGTCGCCAAATGGAGATAAAAGGTGTGGTTGTGTGAGGGAATTCGGATTTCTAGCGAAAAAAAATTCTATATTCCCTAGAATATGAACTGTAAGTCTGAACATGTTATGTACATGATGACTTACGGGGGTTGCAAAGAGCGGTTTATAGGTAAAACGAACCAAAACTTATGCCTGACAATGAACCTTCATCGCTCACACGTTAAGATTCCGGAAAACCACACAGTTCCTGACAGTAGACATGTGGGAAAGGAAAATTTAAAGTCCCCCCCCCCCATTTAAAAATTGAACAATTTTGATTTGCATCTTCTGGAACTTAAAGAACTCCGCTTTATAAAAATGTAAAATGCTAAAAATAGTTAGTACCCCTTGTAACTATTGACGTCGCTATGACGACGTATTGTCACTTGCATCATTATATTATTTAATGGAGGTTTTGATTAGAATCTGTTCGACATGTCTATAAATTTATGGACCTGATTTAATTATAGTATTAAAATTAAAATTGTAGGCTGTGGAGTCGAATAAAAGACAATTTATATTTTTAAATCATGTTGTAATTTGTTTATGGTTTCTGTTCATGCATTTGGGTGTAAGGAACATTGCAGAAGGTAATTACCGGGATCTTCAAATATAATATGACCGCAGAGACATGAGGGATTGTCGGCAATATGTCGTAGGAATTTGTGACCCTGTAGGTCAGAGCATCAAAGTCGTAATTTCCAATGAATTATTTAAGGTTTCCGCTGGCCGTTATAATAATCGCAGGAGCACTGAGTTTATTCCGCTCTCTTATACTGGATGGGATAAATGATTTAGCAAAAATTTCAGTACGCCATCGAATTGGGGGGTGGATGGCCTAGGTGTGAGCATATTTGGCATGGAGATAGGGGCGCTTTCTCAACCTCGTTGGTTTCCTCTGGGCTGTCCGGTTTCCTACCACTGCTAAAGACCCCTACGCGCAAGGTATTCGAGATTATTATATAAGTAGTCAGTGTAACCCGTCCCGGATACTTCAAGGCGCGAAGCTTTTGCTAATTATACTATCAATGTAGCTGTTCCATTTGCAGTTGCTTTGAAAGATAAGTACGAGGTGGTTATGTGCAGTTGCTTCCTTTATTCCTATTGAGTTCATTAAAAGGGGTGGTTTCGCAATATTGCGTTTAGCGGAGAAGGTTAAAGTTTCTGTCTTGAGGGGGTTAAATGTCACTAGCCATGTTTCCGCCCATGTATTGATTGTTTCGAGATCCAAGTATATTTGTTATGACCAATGGCTTGACAGCAGAGGTGATTTAGATTATTAATTGGAAGATAGTTGAACCACCCGTATACAAGCCATTTTGAAGTACTGTTAGTATTGAATTGTCCTTGAAGAAGTTAAAGTCGTGTTTGGCATTCGTGATTTTTGGGACGAGATTTTTAATACGCACAGACGACCTTGACATCAACAGAAATCAATAATACGTCTTGCAGAAGTCCCTGCCATTGATAACGGTCGTGATGTCACAGTATCCCCCAAAATGAAATTCACAGACTTGGAGAACAATCGGAATAAAGTGTTTAGTAACGGTTGTGGTCTCCTCTGGCGTCTCGTACTGACACACAACGTCGTCTCATGGATCTCAGAACATTAGTAAACTACCCGAGGAAGACGTCGCCACTGCTTAGCAAGAGCATGTCGAAGGTCCTGCAACGTCAGTGGTGGATTCACTTGCTGACGAACACGTCGACCCACTTCGTCCCAGATGTGTTCAATAGGTTTACGGTCAGGGCCAAGCGACGGCCAATCCAGGACTTGGACACCGGGATTTCTTTAAAAAAATCTGGGTAGCAATTGCTGTATATGGGATCTAGCATTGTCTTGTTGAGCGTTAACCCCGGCTCATGTCTCTGCAAAAACGGAAGAAGAACAGGTTGCAAAATATGATCTCTGTACTGGAAAGCATTTATGTCCCCTTGGACAACAACAAGAGAACGTTCATGTGCACAAAAAGAACCCCAAACCGGTCAACTTCTGTGACGCATTCTTGAGCGTAACGTTCACCTCGTCTGCGATACATTCGGAGCCTGTCATCAGTGAATCACTAAAGACAACCGAGTTCCACTGTCTTTGAGTAAATCTTATGTGTCTTGTGGCCCACACAAGTCGGTTACGGCGATTAAGAGGTGTCAATATTGGTCCATTATAGGGCCTTCGAGCTCGAAGACCAGCAACCTGCAAGCGATTTGGAACAGCAGTTACCCTTCAACCAAACGCCTCTCTACTTGTGTGGGTTGCAGTGACGTAATCGTATTGCTTGATCTTCCTTGAGTGACGTCACAAGTCGTCGGCAATAGTTCCAGTTTGGAGCACTCTCATTCTAAGATTAATTATTGTCTGGCGTGAACAATTAAAGGCTCTTGCAACAGTGACCAGACTGACCAGCATGGAGTCTACATTTGAAAGGCGCGGCATTTTCTAACAAAGATTAAAATAACAATTTTAATTTGTTTATCAAGTTCAAATTAAGTGTGCGTGTTCAGTTTAAGCAAACTTGCATCGATTGACCTTACTAGTTTGTGTTTGCACGTGTTTTTTCAGGTTTTTTCATCTTTATATGCTCAAAGGTCACTTGACTTTACAAGATCCACGTGACTTTACAATTTTATGAAATTAAAGGCTTTTTACTAGTTACTACTTACTATCGTTAGAAACACTTTAAAATTTATTTGACTTACCAGAAAAAAAAAGTTGTCGAAATTCATCAGTGTCAAGTTTTTAATTTGGCCGAGTAATAATTCTCAGGAGTGAAATGGGTCTGTAATTGCTGCAGTCTGTTGGGTGTCCTTTTTGAAACTAGCCATGACATTTGCAAATTTCCATAAAAGTTTGGGATAGTGTGTGTATCTAGTGAAAAACGAAAAAGTTGGTTAGTTGGCATAAGGGTTTACTAATTTCTTTAACGATATATTTTAAATTGACAAGTTTTGTTCCACTGGGTTAACAAGCTTCCAAGTCGTTGCAAAACCTATTTTCAGTACCGATAGCTGCTGTAACTGAAACAGGAATGAAGTCTCAACATCTGATACCTCCCTTCCAGTTTTCTTCTTCTTGTTTTGCAAAACCCCCACTAAATTAGTATATTATCACCTAGACACCATAATCTAAACTTAATTAAAGCTCTTCGAATGGCATCATCTACTAGTTTTTCCGGGTAGTGTTGCTTTTTTTTTTTAAAGAAAACGTTTAAGCTCGTTAAGGCACATTTGTTTGATATCTGATTGTGAAACTATGGTGCACACACGTCTGGCTAAATTATACGGAATATTACGTTTGGTATGAGAAGAATGGTAGGAATGACATGTGTTTGTTGGTTTATAATACATATCAGTGTCAATTTGACCATTCGCTATATGATTTTCCGCGACATCGTTTCAATGTGTTTTGTTCATTGTCATCATATTAATATAAATTTATAAACGCCATGATTCTATTTTCTTTGCTTTACGATGCTTTTACAAAATATATTGATCGTGAAGAACATTTGTCACGCGCATCGGGATTAAAAAGGATTTTTTGCCATAATGGAGATATCTACATGTACTAATAACACCACATCAACTATGCACTATGAGATTTTATTAACCGAAACAACTGAAAATGTCTGGTTTATTTTGTGCTTAATTTCAGTACCGGTGTGTATTTTTGGAATTATATTCAGTGCCTTTAATATAACAGTTTATGGTAAATTAACACTGAGAACATCGACTTAAATATTTCTTATATCTCTCAGTATTTCGGATTTACTTCATGTAATATTTGGATTAGTACGAGTTTGTATTAGCCTTTCTCGTGGAGGAAGTTATGTGGCCTTCGTTTCGTCAACTTACGTTATAATGAAACCTTTGGTGTTTTTGGTGGTAACTCTACGACGTTTCTCTGTTTGCCTGCATTGTGCGTTAATCGCAGAACGATTTGTCTCCCTAATCTGTGACTTAAACTCCTGTCCTGTTCGGCTCTTTAAATATCCTTGGCTAATAATAGTGATACTAGCTATTTTATCAGTGGCCTCGAGAACTTTAGCTTGGCTGAAACTTTCTATTAAAGGAGAAACCACGGGAGTCGAACGAATTCACGAAGCAACAGAATTATACGAAAATAAAGCTAAATATTTTGACTTTTTTGAAGTTGTCATCAATATACTTTTTCTTTTTATGCCTGTCATTTTTATAGTTATATTTATCATCGGGGTGAAGATGTGTTTTAAAAAATACAAAACCATAGATATGAGAAGTGGTAGTCGAATACAAAAAGTTAAATGTGCTCGATTGACAAAACTGGTGTTACGAACAAGTTTAGCCTTTTTGATGTTTAATTTACCAACAACGGCAACATTGTTTTTCTCCGATATCTTTAAATATTTCCATATGACTGGCCGGGAAGCAAACCTATTTAAACTATGTCACAGAATAGGATTTGTGTCGGATATAATTGGAAATACTACGAACTTTTTGTTTTATATGTATCTGTGTGTCCCATTTAGAAAAACGTTTAAGACTGTGATCTTAAAACCATTTCTGTCAAAATTTTACAACGAAAGTTCTGTGTCTTAAGAAATAAGATGTGTCCTTTATAAACGGGAATAAGACTTGTGGGCGGCTTCTACTTCCAACACCAGAACTGCTCAGGTGAAGTAGAACGAAATGTACTAATCTCGATCTACAAGCTTAGATTCTAGTATGGTCACGCATATAGATGTCTGTAACTACATTATGTGTCTTTGATACAAGAAAAAAAAATAATGAAATATAAATATAATCTGAGACGCAATGAAAACGCACCATTCATTTTACCGGACGTGTAGACGGACACAAAATGTAGCAGAAATGTGATAAGCATGGTACCAGATTACCTCAACATCAAGAAACTAATAATGATTTGTGATAATCCCCTTTTGTGTTACTACTTGGTACTAAAAGAAATGTATGGATAAATTTATAAATAATATACAGTTATTTTGACTTATATGCATCAAGTTGTAACAAGAATTGGTATTTTATAACAAAAAAAACACCTGTATGGTTCATGTAGTTCATTGGCTGCACATTCATTGGGTACATCTAATTCAATATTCTAGTGAAGTAAGATTTAATGGAGTATTAGATCAATAACATCACTTTAAACATCAATACGAATTGTATCAAGAAAGGTGGGTGTACATTAATTATTACGGTGGCTGATAAGGGACATAAAAAATAATGTAATTTGTTGGGGTTTTTTTAATACTCACCCAAGTCAATTTTAATTTTCACCCAAGTCAATTTTAATATAGTTTTCTTATATATAATTTCCACCCAAGTCAATTCTAATATAATTTGTTTTTTATTTTTTTCACCCAAGTCAATTAAAATACAATTTGGTTTTTTTTTTATAATTTTCACCCAAGTCATTTGTTATTTAATTTGTTTTTTTATAATTTTCACCCAAGTAAATTTTAATTTCCACCCAAGTCATTTGTAATATAATTTCAATTCTGTTGAATTTCCACCCAGTGCGTGGTGTCATTCATCTCAATTAGCATCGTTTCCAAAATACTAATTTTCGCCCGCCATTGGGAAAATAAACGTGCAAAGGTCGACACAATCTTAGTCGGGATCTGACAGTGAAACGTATTGAAATAAAATGAAATTGTGGGTATAACGTCCTACTCCGACTGGGCTACTGAATGCAGAAGGGAATTTTTCCTCTGTCACAGTGTCAGCGGCACGACATAAAATTTCAACGGGAAAGAGTTATTTAAAGGAGCTAAATCGCCGACATTTGGAAACTAGAAATTCACAAAAGTGGGTTGCAACGCATATAATACTGTAATATAAATGTATATAAACTTATTTACATTCAATGGTTTCCGTTTTTACCCCAATTTTAAATCAGTTATGTTCCACGAAATAAGCCAGCAATCGCAATCAAGTGCACATTTCTAGCGTCTAGTTTTTCCAATCTACATAACTCCGTTTGGCTTGGTGCAATGTGTCCAGCCTCGTCCCTCGAGTCTCTCAATACAACCGGGTCTGAAGCGCATTATGGTACACGATTCGTGTACCAATGTTAAAAAACATATTTTATCTTAAATATCGGATATTAGAAGCTAATCTTTTCCCGGTAAGTTTACATCATCAATGTTGATTTAAATTGACCAATAATTCGAGTTTTCGACATTGAAGATTTTGGGGGATTTTGAGTTACGGACTTAGATCCTTTAACATGCTGGCCAATGTGTACTAGGGGCCTGGGTATTGATATCAGCATGCATCCGTCATAGATAACGCTACCGAACATCCAGGCATGGATGGAATTCAGCGCAATGTTTGGGAAAGTGATAACATAAAACAACTTGGCCTATGTGCACTATTGAATGATAGGTTACGCGCATGGCTATTGCCCTCCCCCCTTCAATTCTGAAAATTTAATAAAAGTCAAGATTTCTTGCCTATGATCTACAGATCTTGTGTTAATTTCAGTCCATAAAGTATAAATCGAATGTTATTACATGTGAAGGCCTTTTGGTGTTTACATGAAAAGTCAGCATGTTATAATATTAAAAATCTTTATTACACTAGTAATAGCTTTTCTGGCTACATATAATTGAAACAAGAACTGATAATAAAATTATGAGAAAAATATCTATATAAGGATACAATCTGATAAAATCTAATTACAGAATGAGAAAAATATCTCTGTAATATAAGGTAAAACATAATACATCACAATCTGCTAATTATAGTATGAGAACCAGTGGTTTCCAGCAAGGTACGCCCATGTCTTGCAAGAGATGGATTGAGAACAAGCTATTATTCATACAATCAGGGGCCATAATCCAGGAAGTTATGGTCAGAAATGCGCGAATATTGACATGATCATGGACCGAGATATTTGGGATATATATTTTAGGTTTCATCAAAGTTTTGTCCGGCAGTTTCGATCAGATTTTCAGAATATTCAAACTCAATTATCAATAGGGTGTAACGGTGATGTATATTCAAACGTTGTTTTTTTTTTTCAATCGGATAAAACATTGTGACCTTTAGAGGGACCACAAGCTAAAAACGAGATTTTTCGTACAATCAAGGGCCATAATTAAGATCCGATAAGCGCGAATATCGAAAGGAACCATGCTCTTTGAAATTTTAACATGCATTTCAAATTTCATCAAATCCAGATGATAATTGTGACCTCAAGAGTGTCCACACGCTAAAAAAGTAAGTGACTTTTCGTAAAATCGGGGGCCATAATCCACGAAGTTTCAATCCGATACATGCCAATATATTGGATTGAAGATAAACATATATTTTAAGTCTCGTCAAAATCGGATAAGAATTGTGACCTTCATAGTGTCCACAAACAAATTGTGAATGGACGTCCGGACGGACAGGGGTGGCGACAATATACGTCCACATGAAAATGTGGGCGTATAAAAATACATCTTTGATATAAGGTAAAACATAATCTATTACAATCTGATACATGTAATTATAGAATGAGAAAAATATATCTTTAATATAACATAATACATAACATTGGAAACGGGGCTAATGGAGATAACATCACGCGCTGGTGGAATATTATCGCAAAATGGCTAGCCTCAAACAATGGCCTCCAATACCATGAAGACCTACTCAGAAAAATGTCAACATTAGTTTTTTTTAATCAAACATAATTTTTTTTTATATCAAACAGATATTCATACTTTTTTTCTACCAAAGAAAAATTCATCCGCCAAAAATGTGTGATACAAAAGACTTGTGACAATTGTATTTCTCGTGTAGGCCAATAATACAAGATTTACCGGTATATACAATATACAGCAACTTACAAAATACGTCTTTACATAATACATTAGCACTGTTATGGGTTGATTTACTTAGATCAGATTTCGTTGTTAGTGGTTATTGTAGGACGTATAGTCTTTTCGCATACCGCATTGATCAATATATCTTCAGTTTTTACTCGTCAAATATCCTTCAAAGATTTCCAAATTTCTGGTTATATTAAATTTGCGCTCTGACAGTCGATATATTGTAACTTGCAGGTACCGTAACGGTATCGGAATCTTTATCAGACTTGTCTTTCGTTCACTCTACAGCATTTTGGCGGCGGTAATGAAAATAAACTAACAGTGAGGCTGATGTCCCCCGCCGAAATTCCCCCCCAAAACAGATGACACATACTAATTAACTGCACATTAACCTTCTTTTTTTTCTTTTTCTTTTTTAAGTATCCAGGTTTTGAAGTACCTGGTAGTGAGTGAAACTATACACTAAGTTCTATCACGCTCCATCAGTTAGAATCAAAGTTATCTTGTCCAAAAACATCGACCATAGAAATTGCTTAGCTCTGCTTAGCCCAAGTAGAAAATTCTCATCATCGAACCTGTCAATGTATAATGAATCTATACTGAGAGTTTCATCGCTCTCACCCAATTATAACCAAATTTATCGTGTTACAATGTCAATAAATTCACGTAATAAACATTTACACCAATTTGGAACATTCTACCTTAACTAAAAGGAGAGTAATAGTTATGTGTTCCAATGTCTCTACTATTACTAAGAAGAAAATGCTGAGCATCGAACATTGTTAAGGTGTAAATGTAATAAAACTATATTTGAATATAAACATTCTTGTTAAATACATGTATAAGACAAATTACTTGACGGGATTGAACAATTATTATTAACTTTAAACCCAAACTCAATAGACATAATTTTATTATTATTTTTAATGAAAATCGTTAAGTTGTAATTCGTCATAATATAGCCTAATCACGCTCCATCGTACCATTGTAACCATGTAAAAATACTATGAATTTTAGTCTTAGTATAATGCATGGCGTATGCCCATCTTCCTTAGTGCGCGCAGTTAATTAATTTATTGTGGGTTTTTTACCCCCATAATCCCCCATCATCTCTATAGTTTCAGAACATAAACAATCGGGAAATGATTCTACCTTATTTTATAACTTCTACCCAATTGCCGAAACGATATTGTCGCTTTAAGTTATGTACACCATCTTTATCTAAATTAAACCATTACTTAATTAAAGGGCAATTATATTGATGTACGATAAAGTATACTATTAATACGATAAGAATGTCTGTAGAAGTACACGCCTCTCCACTTCATAACTTTGCGAAAATACGGTTCATTTGTGATGTTCAAAATGAAGAATTTATTTTCTATTTTACCGATACTCTTCGTTTTATTTAGCATTATCAAAGGTGATTCAATGGAAGATGAATTTGATGTACTTCGACAAAAGGTGATGACCGAGATCAACAAAATAAAACAAGCATTAAAAACAGTTTCAAATGATCGATTAGAACTGACCCGCAATATGCAATTTGCTTGTAAGTCTGAACAGTTTTTTCAGAAGATGAAGCATAACATGAGAAATTTAATGGGTAGGTTTGCTAACATCTCTTTGGAAAGGAATTTAATTGATCAATTACCAACAAATGAAGTTGTAGAGGGAAAGGCTACAGCTCTGAATGGTGGAAAACTCAAAGTGACCAATTACATTGATGCAGCTGTACAAGTCAGATCTCTTCACAGTTTGCTTGACGCCATAGAAACGGAAATGTGGAAGCAAAGATTTAACCGTCAAATCACCGAACGAAAAGTTCATAAACTGAAAAAGAAAATGGATTCGAGTAGAATGCAATTGATACTGGCTCGATTGGCGACTGTTGGAATAGACAATAATTCTGGTAAGAATGCTATTTTCTTTAGCGATGACGATCCAAGAGGTATTTTTTAACTCCTGTCGAAAGCCTTTAATATGTGGCCTCTTAAAGGGTTCACAACCTTTGTATAAGTATTGTATGCTTTGCCAATATAAGTAAAGGGGAGGGGTGATTTTATTTGTCTTGAAAAAAAATATTTATCAAAATCGAAAAGGAGTCAAGGGGGTTCACATGCTGTGTAGGTGGTCCCATATATGCCAGAATGCAACCCACCCCAGATCATTAATATCTAACAAAAGTGTGAAACGAACAGGCGAATGGTGGCAACATCGTGCGTCCACATGCAAATGTGGGCGTATAAAGTTCAGCAACAGATGTAAGTCATTCGCATAATTTAAATTTTTACAGTCTTTATGTATGCGAAGAAATTATTTTTGTAATGGTAAAGAACTTTATTCGTCCAAATCATTATTTTTTCACTAGGGCAATCCATAATCTACTTGACAATAGATATTGCACTGTCTTTGATCTTTGACGGTTTTGGTTGAAATTTATTTTGTGTAAAAATACGTATTCTTAACAAAATTGTATGACACTGTTACCAATTTTGTTTTATTCAGGCATTATTATACCCGCATAACTGTAAATGGGAGTGCACAGAAATACTTACTTACAGGTAACATATTATAGTCGTATTGATATGATTAAACACATAACTATAAACTTAAAATAATCCAACATGCAGGTCAATGGGTGCAAACAGTTTCAAATTACTATGTTGGACGGTTTATGAGATATGCTCTGGAATAATAATTATGTACCAACACTAAGTTCAATTTCTTTCCATGGAAACACATCTGATATCAGAATTAACGCCCTTCTTTTCTGCTCGACCCGGGATAAGACTTACATGTACCTGTAATAATTATGGGCGCCCCTCTGGATGAAAAACCCCACCAATCATCCGTTTATCTTATTGTAAGGTAATTTAAGCATTTGGATGGCGCCCCATATTAGAACTCCAAGAAAAAAATCACCCAAAACTCCAGTAAACCACACACTAAAAGAACATTTATATCCAATGTCATGGAAAGAAGAGCACTATAAAGAAAATATCTTCGTGTTTAATATAGCCAATTTCTTGGTATTAGAAGGCCTAAAGGCCTATAATACTAGACATGCCATATGTAGTATTTATTCATGTTTTTGGGGTCATGATGATTTGTTAAACGATAAATCAATAATCTAGAATGTGTTTATTCAAAAATGTAATAGGCCTATTTGAAATAAAATTTTGATATCATAAATTTATTATTATTTCTTAATGAAGTTACGTTAATAAAACAACATAAATTAAAAAAAATAGGCGCCAAAGCTATTTTATCTTGGGAAAAAAATCTTTTAATTAAGTAAGATAGATAGACTCTTCTGCCTTTTCAAAGTATCATTAAAAGTGTCTATGAGAATGACATTTCAAATCTAGGCATCGGAACATTGGCTTTTTGGCGTATTTATTTAATTTCAATATTAATATTCTTTTAAACTACGACAAAAAACTTGCAGCCTAGATTAGTCTTTTGAGTGACGAATATCATAATTTGTTTGTGAAAATTCTCAATAGTTTCTCTTTTCCAAATTACTATAAATCTACGAAATTCAAGCGCTTTAGTTTATCGATACACATTATTTCCACTGAAGCCTGCGAGGAAATCAAATGCCAAGTTCAAGGTCAACCCACCAATACATTTCGAAACTTATAATACGCAATAAACTCATTTATTTCATCTCTGTACGACTTTCTGACCATGTGCAAACATTTCTACAACGTATGAAACTCTCCCTATTGATAATGTAACCGTTAATTCAGTCTGTCAACAGTTTTTTAGTTTCGAAGCGTATTTGCTTTCACCGCTAGTGCCCACAGCGGAAATCTGCACTGCGCGGGCGCAAGCGATTTTAACTAAAATCTATTAAAATTGCATTTTAAGTTACAATCGATTTTCGTGAAACGCTTAAAATTTAAAATCTCATTTTGATTTTAGTTAAAATCGATTTTAAGGATTTTAGTTTAAGTTTTCGTGAAACAGGGCCCAGCTATCCTAAGTTACAATCGATTTTAGTTAAAATTGTCCTTAAAATAGTTTTGTGAAACGCCACTATTTTAAGTTAGGATACAATTGTAACTTACAATATTATTTTAGTGGATTTTAGCTACAATGCTTAAAATCGTTTTTTGAAACGCTTCTATTGTAAGTTAGGATGAAATTTTAGTTTACAATGATTTTAAGGAAATTTAAGTTTATGTGCAACAGGGCCTAGGTTTCTTGAGAAGCCCCCGTGCTGCATCCTGAAAAAATCCTGATGCAATGTTTCAGCAAACATAGGGATCGAACCCTGCTCGTCGTTCTTTGTGAGTCTTACTCACTGAACCACTGTTTCGAACCATTTCTGAATAAACAATAGATTAATTCGTATATACATGTATATGCCCCACTGTTTAGCTGGAATAATATTAAATCTTGTTTATGTGAGATCCAGTATAACAATTCCAGTTACCATCAAAATAATTATTACTCTTCGCTATTACAAGCCAATCCAAGGGGAAAATCAACAATTGTCCCTTTTTATTTTAATGGTAATCCATCTTCAAAATTCATTTTCGAGTTAATATTCATTTTCAAAATTCATTTTCGAGGTAATATTCATTTTTAAAATTCATTTTTGAGGTAATATTCATTTTCAAAATTCATTTCTGAGGTTATTTTCAAGTTCATTGACTTTGAATATCTAATAAAAGACATTATTACAAGCCATACATTCAAAATGACGATTATCTGAAACATCTTTCATTATAGGGAATTCTAGTCACCATTTTGGATTTTTAACCATCGGGGATTAAGTTCAGCTACACAGAAAACCCCTTAAATCGCATATCACTAGCCATATCAAACTTAAAAATGACGATTAGGGAAATGATGGCCGCCAATTTGAAATTCCGCTATCTTGGATTTTGGAAACTCTATACATTTAGATAAATTTTAAGTTCAGTGACACATAAAATCAAAGAGTGAAATGAGATTGAAAAGTTATTTCCAATATTTTTTTTATTTAAACAATTAAGGTCCATGTCTAGACTAATTGAAGGGCATGGCATTTTGAGTGTGGAATACCACACCCACCCCTAGTTCCTTTATGAACTGTCTCTGAGCGAACGATGTCTCGCTAACAGTTCCTCACGGGCCTTATTATCAACTAGTATGAAAATAAAGCTTTACCCCATCTCGGTGCTAAGGCTATTTTAGATCCTTACCGTCTATTTTGCACCGTGGAACTTTTTTGATCACCAAAAGAAATCATTTCCTGACACAACCGAGACAATTTTATAATAATCCAACACTATTTTCGTGTAGAATTCGATGTTAGAAAAAGACCGGTCTGCGCTGACGTCAGTTAACAAACATGGCGGCCAGATTTGAACGATTTTGTTTATCTTTTTCTAGCGTCGAATTCTACATGAAAATAGTGTTGAATTATTATTAATTTGTGTCGGTTGTGTCAGGAAATGTTTTCTTTTGGCGATCAAAGAAGAATCACGGTGCAAAGTAGACGGTAAGGATCTAAAATAGCCTTAGAACCGAGATAAAGAAAAGCCTTATTTTCATACTAGTTGATAATAAGGCCCGTGAGGAACTGTTAGCGAGACATCGTTCGCTCAGAGACAGTTCCTAAAGGAACTAACCCACCCCCAGAAACCCGACAGACTTACGTTTTGGTGATACCATATATCAAGGGCTGAGAGCCAGAACTGCCTATCTCCAAAATTGACGTTTTGAGAAAATGAAGATTTAAAGTTTGACTGAATTTTAAAAATCAGGTAATTGTTGAATGTAGATGATTTTTGGTAATTACGTGTGTATTAATAGTTGAAAACATATGCTGAATGATCAATAGGCTTATTGCAGTAGTTTTCAATTTATTTCATAATAATGGATTATAGACACTTCTGGTTGATATAAATTCACCCTATATGGGAAGTCAACATTGGAGATATCCTGTTCTGGTACATTGACAAGGCAGTTTCGGCAGTGTTTTATCAGCAAGAACTGTACAAGTGGGATATATACACATCTTGCATTAAGTTCCATATGTAAATACACATCATTGAGCAAAATAAAATGACAGCAAGAACTCTCTATCTGGAGATACGTTTTTTTGCTTAAAAAAAAAAGTGCTTCTGTACTTAACAATATATGACTTCTTTGTTGCGCAATTGTTTATAAAGATAGGACTTATATAATTTTTGCCTAGAAACTTCACGAAATTTCGAACTGTTTGGTGTATTTAACTCATTTTTGGCAATTTTGGAGATAGACACTTCTGGCTTTCAGCCCTCGATATAGTAGAAAATTGGTAGCCTACACTGTTCAGCTGGGTTTAACCCCTGCCTGGGCTAATGGTTCATCATAGGCATAGTCGGCGTTCCTCACACAATTTGGCGAAATACAGTGGTCATGTGAGGACGAAACCTGTCGAGGCGAAGCTGCTGTGTGTGGCAGTGTGTGCCTGTATCCACCATTTGTGTGGCTATGTTTTATTGCGTTACAAATGAGTTTCCAGAGTGAAACAAAGGACTCAAATTTAAACTAAATACAATCTTACCAGATATATAAATATTTTCAGCGACGTTTTCGTGGCTATGTTACGATCGGTTCACGGATACAGACAGTAACTTGTTTTGATGGTACTTTTATTGGTTAGCCTACTGCTTCTCACCAATGCAACGAGGGTTCAATCCCAGCTCAGGGCATGAACTTTATCGTTGTAAGTGAGAGGGATATTCGGTCTCCCGTCCGATCAGGCAGGTTTCCCCCGAGTTCTTCGGTTTCTTCCTGCAGTAATGATCGAAATCATTCGCACGATCTGTGCCAAGGGCCAAATTTGAAAAAGGCCTCAGGCCTAATTTGCTACCCTTGTAAAATGACGTGATTATTGTTATTATTACTGCTAGCAATGTGTGACGTGTCATGTTTGTGGATCTGGTTTTTTTTATGTCATGTTTAAAACGGCTTTCCACCATTTAGTAAAAGGGATATGACATAGGTAGCTTGAATGGGCATAGGTAGACATATTCCCTTTGTCGAAAGATTTAATCGTAAGATATAAAAAATCTATTAACATAACTGGATTGTCGACTGTTCCCACTTGGGCTCTAGTTTTAAACATGTTTCTTTTTCACGGTTTCAGATTCAACACCACCAAATTGGTCAATACAGTGTATAATAATAAATACCAACTACAATGTACTGTGTACTTCTTTGACATAAATTACAAGTATTGGGAACAATGCTTCAGGACTAAATACCCACACATTTGTGTCTTATGTGATAGCTTATTTGGGTTACTGCGAAGATTGTTTGGCAACTATCTTAAGCTTCTGTAAAATTTAATTACAAATTTGTTAATTTGAGGAATAACTATCCTGGAATGTGGACACCGACTGTGTAAGTAATTATTTATCTAGAGACTAGGTTCTCTGGAAATGTGCAAGGGTTGGTAGCTGTGAAGAGTTCATTAACTAATATTAAAGCAACACTTCTGTCTCACTACCCTGGTTAAAATGTGATCTTTATTTCATCCCAAATTTTATTTTGGTTTGCCATGAACCTAGGGCATTTCGGAACGGTCCGTGATCAAACGGAGACCTGCTATTGCCGTTCCCTCCCGTCCTAACTAAGCTGACGAGGTCAGAAGACTTTATCATACCAGAAACAATTCGGAAAGTGTCTTTTTGATTCCAGCCAATGTGACTGGTAAAAGATAATTCTTGCTCCAGCCAAAACATCCTTTTGTTATCTCGAAATAGGGCGGGGTCATGTCATTTGACAAATTTCTTAAAAGGACCCAAGTCCGTAACTCAAAATCCTCCAAATTCATCGAAATCACGATTTATTGATGAATTTAAATCAACATTGATGATGAGCTTCTGATATCCTATATTTAAGATAAAAAATTTTTTTTTAACATTGGTACACGAATCGTGTACCATAATGCACTTCAGCCCCAGTTGAATTGAGAGGCTCGAGGAAAGAGTTATGTAGACTGGAATTTGGAATACCTAGAAGCTAGAAATATGCACTTGATTGAAATTGCTGGCTTATTTTGCCGAACATAACCGATTTGAAATTTGAGTAAAAACGGAAACCATTGAATGTAAATCAGTTTATTTACATTCATATTATAGTATTATATGCGCTGCAACTCACTTTTGTGAGTTTCTAGGTCCCAAATGTTAGCAATTTAGCTCCTTTAAAATGCGGGGGGGGGGGGGCGGGGGGGTAGATGGTTAGCATGTGCGCCAGTTGATCATAAAGCCTTCAACTTTGTGGGTTTTCTCCGGGTCCTCCCACTGCTAAAGACCCCTATGCACAAGCTAATTATTGAAATAAACCATGTTCAACCTAGTTTGTGTCGAGTGGGCGTTAAACCCCGTTTCTCTCTCTCCTTAAAAAGCTTCTCGCCTTACCTTGACTTCGTGGACACAAAAAGAAACTGAAGTAACAACTCGCCTTTGTCATCTTTGTTTACTAGGACCCTTTTACCCATTTAATAATCTGTTTAATCACTGTATATTTACATCAGGTATTGTATTGTTGATCTTCACTAGCTCATGAATGCAATTGTTCGAATGAGTGCTATTTAATTTAGCGAAAGGTTCTAGAATTGGGGGGAGGGGGGGGCTTTTCTTTCAGGATATATAAAATCTGGAACTGATGCTATCATTGCGAAATCCCATTCATTATCCACAGTATGCGCTTACTTGTTCTTTAAAGCAGAGGCGTTTCTGCTATGACCCTCTGATTTAACCTCACATTTGAAAGATGACTTGTGCATATCACACTAAGGAGAAGCAAATTGATGTTTTAGCCAGAATAAACAACTCAAAACACAGTAACGATTCTCAATAAATTTTAATACAATTTATTTAGTTGTACCTTGCCAAACCACGACACAATGCGAACTAACACAAGATAAATCCACTGAAAGTAGATGGTTGGAATCCACATCAAAATTATAGAACTTGTAAAACATTGAAACTCTGCCTCTTTTTAAAGAGTTCATTTCTGTTAGAATGTTACAGACTGACTGGTGTACTAAAACAAATATCTTGATAAAATGACCAACTAATGTTTGAACTCTATGGACATGGCCGATTTTATTCCTATCTGTATTGACTAGATAAATTTATAAAAGATATGTAAAAACATATCTTCTATATAATAATTTCATAAAATTAGGCAAGACCTGAGAATTTCCTAAAACGAAAAATCTCTTCCAATCAGCTTTTAATCAAGAGAGGATTTAATGGCATTAGAATAAAATAAGAGGACCTCAAGTAATGACAAACATTTAATAAGGACCCCATAAAATGAGATGACAAACATTAAGGACTTATATCTCCAGTAATTAACATGGACGGAATTAATGGAATCTTTAACAACCTTTTATAAAATCACAACTCAAAACAGGTACATAATGTATCTTGAATAACATATAGAAGAAAAAACTATAGACTTGGTCAACAAATATTTCTTTTGATAGTATTACAATGCCATTAAACCCTTTCTATGATGTTAATATACTTTAATTTGCCCCTTGAACACATTCTTTTATTTGATTTCATATTTTATTGATTTTCCTTACTCAATATTTATTTTTTATTTAATTTCTTATTCTTAATTTATTTTTTAATGTACCTGGAAAAATTCCTACAGGTAAAAAAAACAAAACAGTTCCACAGAACATAACCGATTTGGCATAATGACTCAACAATTATTCATCATCATATTTTGGAATTTTAATTTAAATCATGATGAAATGTACTTCATCACTAACATTTTTTGCCAAAATGTCAGAAAAAAAACTTTTTTCTGCTTTAATTATTTGATTCTACACACATTATTTAAATAAACTTAAAAAAAATAAAATAAATTTGAGACACATTTTAAATTCATAATTTTAATAAACATGTCTATATATGATAATAAAGTGACTCGCTAAATTTGCTATTTTTGATTTAATAATATTTTAGCTCTGAAGAACTGTGAACACAATTATTAACAATGTAATTATACGTCTACTTTTATCTATTTGTAGTCTACTCCAATCTAACCTATATTCCTGTCAAGTTAGTCCGTTTAATATACATTGCACTACCATACATTCATTTGAAGGACAAAATCACATACATTATTTCTAATGAGAATATCAAGTGTTAAAATGTGTGTGATATGTGGGTCTATTTGTCGATCTAGATTAATGCTGATTAAGAGAAATAAATGCAGATTAAAACGATATGTTACAACATCTGATCTGAGTGATTTGTATTTTAAAACAACATATTATGAACCAGTGCTAAACCAACAAACTACAAGTGAATGAAGAACATGTTCAGTTGTGTTAATCCTACTTTGTGAAGTTAGTCGTATGTTAGGCAGTCACGAATAAAACACATTAAACAATAATGTAATTACTTCAAAATAACAGAACAGATTTGACAAAGGAACAATTTTAAGTCAAAAACTGCCATGTCCGTTAAAAATGTGAAAACTTGTTAGAACATGATTATAGTGGACACTGGGCCTGAGCTTTTCAATATCAATCTGACATCTAAACTAATTATAATAACAAACAGAAATACTGTTAACATTACTTTACAGAACATAATTATATAATAATAATAATAATATAATATATAGGCAAGGCGGCACTGTACAATAAACTTGCTTTAAAAGCTTTAGAAAGGAAACTGCTGAACAACATTCACAACTTTACATGAAAGGTCCTGAGATTGTTGGATGTTTTATTTTTCGACATTACTATGGGCCCTAATGAAATGCAACCGAAAACATTAATTTGTGAGCCTTAAAAACAGAGTACTCTATAATAATATATTCACAAATATTTCTAACACCACAATCGGCAAATCTGAGATCAGATCATAAACCAAAAATAAAGACACAAATGAAAAATAAACCAATTTTGAATTCAGTTTTGACAAAAATAAGGTAAGTTTACAGGTACTGGTGGCTAAATATAAAACAAAAACTCCATCACACGTCATAGAGGCCATAAAAATATCACAAAAAGATCCAGTATTTTCAACAAATAGCTAAAACTCTTTTTTGTTTACAATCACAATGAAATATTCTGAACACAACACACCCATAGTAATATGTCAAATTATTAAATACAAACTTCACACAGTGTCATTACACTCTTCAAGAACAAACTTTCACTTAAGAAAAAAGGGTTAAACATTACAACATTAAAATGCGAATAATTTTGATTTGTTTCTACACATTATCGCAACACGAAATAAAGAAGTAACAACAACTTTTCATTTCAAAACACTGCAAACATTGGCATGACTTTTCCAAAGACAAAGTCATTAATACAAGACAACTTTAAACACCTTTACATATCTAGACTAAATTATCAATGTAGATGTAAGGCATGGCTCAGATAAAATACATATCTTACAAGAATTTGTGTTTTTTATACACGATACGAAAAACTAAGAGTGAGGCTGTTAGAATTTGGTCCTCCTAAAAGTTATTCAAATTTGTTATTATCTAAAATGAATACTTTGAACTACTGAATTCCTGTTAAATATCAGTACAATATTAAATCTGTCCAATAAAAAATTAACAGCATTACTCTTAGTTTAACTCTGATAAAAAGAAATGAAGATGGTACCCCTGTGGAATATTCATAACATAAGCATGGTTTACATGTACAATAACAAATCAAAAACCCTGATTATAATGATGTACAATATAAAATCATGAATAATTAATAAATAAATCAAGAATATATCCCTTTTACATCCAGCTAGTCAAACTATTAATTTATGTACATTGAGACATTAGTTGTTGATTCTCAGACTCATTAATTAATAAACAATTAAAATAATGATTAACACAATAAACTCAAACACCAAATCAAGACAAATTAAACACAAATACAAAATGAGCAGACTTTTAAAACAATGAATACTTTGGCATTAAAATACTAAGAGGGTGAAGTTCTCACTTCTAAACCCGACTCAACATAATCATCTGAATATGCATTACTATGATCAGGAATAAGTTGTTGGCAATTTCACCAGTAGAGTTTTAATACAATTGGAAGCAAGAAAAACAGAATACACCTAGTAATACAAGGTTTTTGATTGAATATATTTTGATATACCAATAGATTTAATACCAATGAGTTAAAAAGTTACACAAAATATAACCATGATCGATATATAATACTGTGAAATAAAAATAAAATACTGAATTACAAACTAGATACTGAAAATATTGAGCTTGTGTAATAATGTATTAATATGATCATTAACTTAATACATATTCAGATCATCAGACACAGGTAGACAAGAAACAAGAAACTAATGATTGTATATAGGTCGAAAGACTGAATTCCTCGTCCACATTACATTAAATAACATTTTAGATTCTTTCACATTCATAAAATTTATAAACTCAACTATATTTGTAATAAGTACATTCATATATTATTATATACACACCCATATAATATGGTACTACCTGTGTCTGTAACACACAATATAGTATGTAGGCTACTAGTATATATAACCCAACACCTTAACCTACACACATAAACATAGAATTATAATAATGACCACTTCCATATTCCACAGAGGTACCGTAAAATATACCATTATACTAATTAGTATTAATCAAACGTCTGCTGTTACGCAGATAAATCAAACAGGAATCACCGCCATCATTTGTGATGTTGCTTTGTTTTGATTGGATTATAAATCAACTGTAACCAAATCGAGGAAGCTGTTTACGTAGGCAGAACACTTACAATAGCAACACGTGACAGGCAAACGTAGAAGAGGAGACATTGGACGCCACGGTACATGGGTAACACGCCACGGTGTCATCTACATAGAAAAGAAGCAGAAAAGAATGAAATTAAAACAAATTTGCTAGAAGCTGTTTACATGTAATTTACATCTGGCCTTTGGTATAATTTATCTTCTATGTATAATACATGTATATAAATAATAAAAATATTTATAATAGTTCTTCTTTATTTATATATTTGTGTAATTTATGTGAGTATATTTTGATGTTTGACAAGATATATTGTTTTCTGGAAGAAAAAACATCATTAGAAACACTTAACAGACGTTTGCTATTCACACAAAACATATCCATTCTTTTTATATTTACATCTCAAATTAAAACTCCATAGGGGGTGCAAATATATTTTGTGGAGATGTCCTGGTAATTCAACAACTAAACAACATCACATGCAAACTGGTGATATTTAGTAGCGAAGTGATGTGTGAGTTTAAAAATAAAATAAAAGAGTTATTGTAGGAGAAGATAACTACATGTACAGCATAGAAAATACAAAGGCCAGACATAAATAGAATAAATATATATATATATATATATATATATATACGAAACATACAGGTAACAATATACACAGTTGGCATGCACTGTTAACATATAAACTTTTAAATTAAATACATAAAGTTAAAAACAATTTTTTTTTTCAACATTCGAATAACTTTGTCGGCCAAAGCAGGGATCGAACACCTGACATTTACGCTAGCGAGACAACTTCTTAACCCCTTAGGCTGATCAATAAACTTAGCCAAGAGATTTGAAAATACCATATCAGTTAAGCCAGTGACTAAAGTGGTGATGGTCGCCGATATCAGACATGTTTAATATGATCACCCAAATCATCGCGTAATGTGCTCACCTCAGCAACCGGTTTAGCGACAACCAAGGAAAAAAATTCACCCATTATCCAATCATTATGTGACAACCACACACAAGATTTCTCAGAATTTTTTTCTGTTGCATGTAAGTGGCTAGTGTAATCTAATTTAGGCCTGACTATAATGAAATTAAGTTTACATATGATAGGTCCAGTGGATTATTCCCTCTATTTGGCAATAGACTTAATAATAATTTAGTCCTAGGATTCATAGATGGTAAATACAATGGGCATCCCCCCCCCTCGATACCTGTAGCGAGAAAACAAGGGTGAATTCAACGGCTTTCCTGGGCTTATTGGTTGTTTGATAAAGAGAAGATTTAGGATACTGTGGAATATTTCTGGACTCATTCTCATGTAGCCTGTTGTATACAAGTGTTGCACAATTTGAGCTTGCTACTAAGAATACTATAACCCCCCCCCCCCTCGACCAGTGTTGTACTAAGACGGCTAGGCCACTGCCTGATCATCATGTACAAAACAATATTGATTGAAGTATTCAATGAGATGATGACTAAAATGCATTTAGGTGTCACATGTTGAAGCACATGACCGTTTTTTTTTGTTTTTTCGGGATTGCCAAAGTTGTTGTATAGTTTAGTATGCTCACTTCACTAACTTATATCTTGGTGATATTTGTCGCCAAACTCGTCGCCTTATGTATGCCATAAGGGTCCATAAGCTAAAGAAGCAATGTTTTGTACAATCAGCAGTCATAATCAAGGATATTAAGGTCCACAAGCTAAAAACGTGATTGTTCGTACAACCAGGGATCATAATCCACAAAGTTACAGTCTGATACATGCCAATATCGAAAGGACCCCAAATCTTTGGGATTTTTCAAGTTTTGTCAAAATTGGATGAAAATTGTGACCGGTAAATGCGAATACACAGCATTAAAGATGGAGCGAAGTTGAAAAGCAAGGGGAAGTTTGGAAAAACAAAAAATTACTAAATAATTATAAACAAAAATACAAAGTGGTATTACACATGGTGAAAAAAAACAACACAACATTTCTACATAAACTCTTTGGATCCTGGTAGTTGGCACTTCTGGAAATTCCTCTCTATTTCTGGCATTATAATTTGGATCTAAACAAGTCAGTTCTCAATTATAATTAAATTATCTTTATTAAGAACTGTATGTTTCCAAAATTATGAGTTTTTCATTGATTAGTTGTCTCTCATCAATATGGATAAAAGAATCATTACTGTATTTGCGTACCATATAATTTTTGCATAAAAATATTGATAAAAAGAACTAACTTATTTATCCAAATATATATCTTGTGTTGTTTTAACAATACAGATGTACAATATAAAACATGAACTAGATGTTGTTTAAGAACAATAACTAGCTCACTATAGAATTATTACGATACCTGTTATTATAATGTACCTACCGTGTGTTTCCTCTAATATGGTTTACTATCATGTTTTGGACGTTTCAATTGGACTTTCAAGCGTTTCATTCCTATCTGAAATCCATTCATTGCTTGTATGGCTGCTGAAGCAGAGACTGGAGTGTCATAACTTACAAAACCTACAAAATAAATTTAAAAGTAGTCTTAATTATTTCGACTCCAAATTTCAGAAAACAATGATATCCCTCAGTGTACGACTTGTTCAGATAAACTTAAATTGGCAAGATTTACAAATCTAATTTTCTGCAAAGAATATATACAAGTGATTTCAGAGTATTATGGTGTCATCTATTGATTACAAGTAGTAATAAATATATTAAATATACACCTCTAAAGATGCCACTCACTTACCAAAACATTTGCTGAGGTTTGTTTGTTTATCAATGAAAACTTTTGCAGACACAACATTTCCAAATGGCATGAACATCTGTGTCAAATCAGGATCAGTGAATTCTTGAGGAAGATGATAAATAAACAAGTTGGCACCATCAGGCCCTGGTTAAAAATAAAACATAGAAAATACAATCATGATAATTTTCAGAATAAGATGTAATGATGTGATAAATTCCTAATCCAGCTTCTATTAGTCTAAAAGCTCACACAGAATGAAAGTTTCTATTAGATGCTAAACTAAGAATGATCAAAGTGTGGTTAAAGTCAAATATTTCTATACGATTGTCTTGTAAATAGTGAAGTGGCATAAAATAGTCTTATTGTGTCAAATCTTAAATAGTTTATTTTTTTATTATAATATGGTAAACAGAAAGGTTACAAAATTTCAACAATATTTAGGTATAAAATGTTTTTTATAAAAATGTGCAAATCAGAAGTATATTTTCAAAAGTGAATTTTAAATTAAGTTTATGAGTGAAACAGCCAATACACCATATACAATAACATAAACCTTACAAAACAATAATCCACATCTTTATTCATTATTATGAGATATATCTAATATTTGTATAAAAGAAACATTTGTATAGAGAAAATAACAAATACAAGTAGCTGTAAAGAATGTCCTGTTTAAACCATCATTGACTTTCTTCTTTAACTAAACACATTGTTTCTTTTTATACTGGAATGTTACACCATATGAATGAACAAAACACAACACATATTTGTTACCAAGTTATGTGTTAGGGAGATTTGTGATGGGACAGTACATTGTCACTAGAGCCATATTTTACATACCTTCTGACTGTTTACCTAAAGGTGAATTATTTGCCACTGCCGCTTGTTGTATTTGGGCTGAAGGATTATTAAAGGCATTAGGAAAAGAGGCTGAAAGAGTCAGAAATATATGTGGTTAGAGTGTGATGGACACTGAATAGATTGCAGCCAGAGAATCATTATAGTATATTAATATTACTTTTAATTACATCATCTAATATATGCTTTGAACTCTGTAGGTCATGATGAATAGTGAAATATGATGACTTTATTAGTTAATTAATTATATTAATTGCTGAATTAATCAACACAATTAAATTACTAAGCACATTTTCAACATACAATTGACAAAAGGTATTATTAACAAGTCATATTGAGATATTAAAATTAGATGCCCCACAAAACAATTAATTTAGTCATCTCAAAGTCAACACATGTGATGACAAATTTAAAGTGAAAACATTTAACGACGGTATCATTCAAAGTCCCTAAACCACACTATAATATTACATGCTTAATTTATAAATTCTGCTATAATAGCAAATAGAAAAATATGGAATTTCTCACAACAACCTTCATATTAAAAAAACATGCAGGATGTATGGAAAGGTACTTAAACTAGTTGTGCGAAGGATGTCTTTCTTGGGCATGTTTTTCTTTTAAGAAAGCAATGTATAATTGTAGAATATACCAAGCTTTCAATGATTTGCAATATGTTTTGTGAAACAATATTTTATTTAGTTGATCACTTATTTAATTGTGATAACACAAACATAATTTTCTCTTGATCAATAATTAATATTATTCTTTTGATCACCGAAATTTAACAAATATTTTACTGAAAAATCAACATTCCATTCAAATACCTTTGTTTTTAAGTCCCTGGGAAAACATTGGAATGTAAAATGCATTCTAAATGAAAGAAATGAAAATGAAACGCTAATGTTTGTTAGTAATAAATCCATACATTTTGTTATTACACTTCATATAATACAGTTTGCCACACGACCAGAGTTTAATAAATATACTTTACTACGAAAATAATGAAAGACTTGCAGTCAATACTACAAATTTCTATAAATTGTGTGGGTAGCAGGATTCTATATATTTATTTTAAGTTTTAAAAAAGCAAAGCTGTATTATACTTCATGCATCACACTGGTTTATAGTCAGTTACCAAATCTTATTCCATGTAAAACATTTTTCATAATAAGGAACTTTCATTTAAGATTTAACAATTATTTTAATATTGATTTCAGCTCGATGGAACCAAAGTAAGAACTGATTTCATTTTTTAACGAAATTTGGAATAAGATTTAATAAACAAGGGGGCACAATTCTTGCCAGGTCAGGTGACACTTAACAAACTGAACAACTAAACAACAAACAGTGTCACTGGGATAACGCAGCAAACCAATGTGAACAAAAATGAAAATGGATGTTTACCTTGATTGATTAAACCTGACAAACCTGCATATTGCTGTATGCCACTATAGGCCTGGCTGAGGGCATCCATGCCACTGGTATTAGACGAGCCTAGACCATTAGCCATACTAGGTACCTGGTTAAAACTGGATATACTCGATAAATTATTGCCACCAAGTCCTTGAAAACTGGAGAGTCCACCAAGTGCACTACTGGAAGTTGTTCCAGACAGAGAGCCTGAAAAATAAAGCGGAAAGCCGTTTTAAAGGGAATACAACCGTGGCAGTGGCAATAAATGGGTTGAGCAAGAAGTCATGTAGTTATGAACAACCAGTTATTTAAAATGAATCTGATTGAGATTTTTACTCTAACAATGTCAAGGAAGCATGTGTATCTACTGTGCATGGAAGCTAACAAATTAATTCCCTATATGTACCCCACAGGTTTAATGTTAACACAAAGGATTATCTAATAGACAAGTAATTTATCATCTTAAAAACTGATTCTATTTTTTTAAAAACTGTTCTATTTTAAAACCTATGATAGACATAAAGATAAAGAGGATCGAGAATTGTGAATTAAAATATATTTCAACAGATCACAGACCAAGACAATGTATCAAAATAATAACCACAGATACAATAATGAAGAGACAGAACAACAAAAATATATAGACGCCATTTAATACCACATATATTATTGGTTTAGGTTCTTACCAAGAGGTAAATGTATTCCCTTTCCGTGCAATGCTTTAAAACCATACAAATAGCAGAAATATAGCAACTTTGCCCATAATAATAATAATTGTACACAGATATAAGGTTAAATAATAAAACACAGACTTGTAATAATTATATTAAAGCAGGCTTCTCCATTTGACTGAAGCACATAAAATAATAGAGTGGTCAATGAATTCAAACTCAATTATTGGTTAATATAGTGAGTCCTGATTGGAAATATAGTTCAGGTTAATTGAGCATTTGGGGGTAAATATAAAATAATGTTCTAATAGTGTAGGTTGACATATTACACTAAGCAAACAAGAATGGATAAAATTGTGTTTTATGTATAAGATTTGAATAATACCAGTGAAGATAATAATGCTCAATAACAGCTTGTACACCTATCACTAGCACACTGTGTATGGAACAATCATTGGAATTTATTAGCTTTAGTTTTTCAAGTGAGAAATATAGAAAATTATATTTATCTGAA
>OU795036.1:38969251-39020680 GCA_917208275.1 Patella pellucida
ATTTATCTGAATTCAAAATCAGTATATCCAATTAAACCTCTAAAAAAAAATTTAATTAACCCCCTCAAATTTTTAAAGGGAGGCTACTCTGTACAATGTTCCAAGCAGCCATATTATCTCCCCTTAGACCACAGATCACCTGTACAATGATGATATAAAGTATAATGTAAGTGTCAACAAATTTTACATAATGTGATTAAACCGGTTCAACACATTCCAAGTACTTTTTTTCACTTTCTCTGGTCTTGTGGCAGCCAATTCCCTTTTCAATAATTAGATTCGAACATATATTCTCTCCCATTTTATTTTACAACTCCTCGTCTTCTCAGAAATTATCAGTGAGCTTAAAATTTGTGCAGCGGTTATCATTTGTTACTTCCTGATTCTTCAAATCTTTGTTATAGATAAACCATAGCAAAGATCTTTATGTGAAAATGATATTTGGAATGGTTTTAACCCGTTTTATCTTATATGTAATATTGGTGCGTACAGACATTTTCCTTTATAATAAATTCATTTCATGATGGATGAGTTGTAGTGCTCAACTAGTACACAAGATATATATCAAGATTCATTTTTACCTGAAACGCTTGCTGAACTTTGACTTGTGGCAGCTGCAAACTGATTTAAACCAAGATTTTGTACACCTAGAGCATTAAGAGTAGCTGCAAAACAAACATGTAATTCTTAGCGATAGAATAATACAAATCAGGCACCATTGATCCTAACCAATGATTAACTACACAGTACACAGTACACAGTCCAGAGCAGGGATCTTAATCTGTTGTTTTTTGTCAGTTTTCGCCGATTGATGTTTAACCAAGCTGATCAGTAAAACATTGAACAGGCCACTAGAGTATCATAAATCAATCTTCTTTCATCCAAATAACAAAGAGTTATTTTTTACTTGTCAATTAAGAAACCCCATCACACAGTCAACCATTGCAATAATTATCTTCAATCCTTACCAGCTCATTCAGTTATTAAAGCAATTAGCGGTAAATCCATACAATCTTGTAAATAAACACGTTAGTTGAGTCAATCATGTCAGGTAAAAAAATGTATATAATCCAATTATCTAATGCCAGTTCATTAATTAATATGACCTCGAAGAATGACAACAGGAAATGTAAACAAGATTGAGCCCATTTTATTGATGGCGGCAATGACCTTGAACTCCGGCAGACACATCTTCATTGGTCGGAATTCTCCCACATCCAATATACAAGTCAAGCTGAGTCGGGGCCGGAAGATATTTTAAATCTGAATGGTTTACCACTGACAAATGGTTTTTATTTCGACAAAAATTCACGGAAAATGTTTTCTCTTGTACATTACTACTTTTATAATAGATCAGGTAAAAGCCTACTGATCCCTACAGTTTTATATGAAATCTCTTTATCTTCACTCCAGAGGATAAATGCCATTGATACATTTACGTTAATGTTGGTGGATTTCTTACATGACTCTTGGGTCATATCATCCCACGAAAGTGGGTGTAATGGTCAGATACAGTAAAATTACTTTGTGAGAAAAAAAAGTGAAAACTGCAATAACAGGCTTTTTTAACCTATCAAATTATGATGACCACAAAAAACTTTATACAATTTTCGTACTTTAAAATATATTTGTTGACTGATAATTAGAAAAAAAAAAATTATGTACCTGGATTCTGGGCCAAACTAGCCAAAGCAGCAATGCCTTGTAGATTTTGAAAATGAACATTATTCTGTGGCTCACCTGCAAAACATAATCAAATTCATCAGTTACAATTTTCATCAATTAATAACAGTACTATTAATTTTATTAAAGAAAACATTGACACCACAAAAAAAATATTTACAATTACAGTGCATTAAAATAATTTGGACAACTGAAATTTAAACTAAAGTGAAATGAGATTCATAATTAACTGCATTACATCACAGAAGCTTAGGAAAATGAGTTTTTAATTGCAAAATTAAAAGGTTTTTAATTTAAAACAAAACTGACTGAAGACTGAAAGCTGAACAGTGCACAATATAATATTATCCAAAGATACTACAGCTATTAGTAAAAGCTAACACAACTTTTAAAGAAAATTAGAAGCTATTAAACAATCCTTAATGTTTTGATTATTTGTTGGTTTTGAAAGAAAAAAAAAACTGTATAAATAACCCATGTATAAATAACTGAAAGTTCATGTATGTTTGTAAAATGAACATATCTGTTAAATTGTAAAAGCTGGATCAAGTTATTATTAGAAGTTAGTGAAGACGTTAAAAGAGAAAGCCAGTGAATGAATCATGCCCCACACACTCAATATACTGGCATTTTAACACATGTAGGTATGAGTGCACATGTTCTCTCCAGGGAAAATAAACTTAAGGGAAATTGGTAATGTACACATCAGACAACAATGGAGTATTCATTAGTTTCTTAGCACCAATTTTCAACCCTCCAAGAAATTCTTTTCACCACAAAGGTTTCAAATATATATTTTTTTTTAGCTTAGTCTACTTTTAGTATTTGAAATCATGATGATGTAAACAGAATTCAATAATATAATGGAAAATATTCAACTACAGACTTAATACCATTTATAAATAGTTTGGTTGATCACGAATTAACACAGGTTGTACAGCATTTTGCACCAGAGTGGATAGTGTGTTTATTTTTATAAAATCAGACATGTATTTCCTATTAAATTTTATCATGCTGGGCTTTTATCATGCTGTGGCTTGATTGCATCAATGCCAATGAAACACAAATTATGACATTTTGGTCTTCATCATGTTTATTTTATTAGACATGTTATGTGAAAACAAACGGCTTTTAATACAAACTGGTAGTAAATATATCAACATCAAACAGATAGCATTAAAAAAACAACCCTCCAAAAAACCTGCTTAATATATGCTTCAGTCTACTTGACTATCAAAGGTTTGTAATAAATATTATCGGTAGTGAAAATATAGTATCACATAACAAAAGGGAGCATCATTTACTTCTATCTCATCATCAAGTGGGCATCCTATAACTTTATTTCCTTACACCATATGTTAGCAAGGTGAATATGAAACCATCATTTGCACCTTAGAGAGTGTATATTATATTTATCTGAGCTATATCTCATCATGTGGTGATATGATATATATATTTTCATATATTTTCTATACATGTAGAACCAATATGTTTCTATTCCAAACTTATTCTTATCTTGAGGTAGATGTATTATATTTGTAATGACCATGAACAAGTATTGTCTTAAATTACTTAAAAGGTACAACAAACTAATAAACGTTCATTAATCATTATTATAAATTGTCAACTACACAAACTGCTACAATCAAATATATTATATTTAGGACCCACATGTTTAAATATGATATAATTATAGAATTATTATGTAGTTTTCCCACAAATGCAAACTGTAATATCATCAAATCAATCGCACATAATGTGTTCCTAATTCGTACTCTTAATGTGGGTCCCCGGTTTGGTCCCTGCAGTGGTAGCCAAAAAAGTTCCTTAATATTTCCATTTTAGCATACAGCATGCACATCTGTATAAATTCAGGATATTAAACCCAATATTTCATAATAAAATAAATATATTATAAGGTTGTCAAATGGGATAGGTATCAATTTAAAAATTGTGTTAAATAGTAAAGATCAATTTGTACAACAGGATATAAATGAATCTATTGTGTGAAGGTATATTACACATGTAATCGATATCATTTGTAGGACTTTTTGCCAATAACCAGTTATGTGACCGCTAAATTTCCCATTATTATATATTGTGTAATATAGATAATACTGATGAACTGGGTTTCAGTAAATATAAACGACAAAGGTGAGCCTGGGTGAGCTAGAAACTATAGAACACAACACTCAAGTACTTGCATATCAAAATTTATGTTAGGTTATTTTATCAAGTGTAAGATGAGAGTAACTGTGCAAATATATCATATATAATGTAGTATATTATGTGCATAAATCAATAACCTAACGGTGTATAACTGAAAGCATATATATATATATATATAGTTTGAATATTGTCATGAAAACTATGAATTGTTATTGAGAAAAGAAGTGTACCTTTATTATTAGTTGATAGAAATGAATGATGTTGTGGAACTAAATGAAATAAGTCTAATCAAAAGCAAGAATTTATTTATATTATAATACAAAAAAACGCAGCAAATAAATATTCAAAATATTTAAAACTAACAAGATTGAAGAAAACTGAACAGAACAAGCAATGATAATGTGCATGCATTATCGTTCTGAGAACAAAAACTCTCTCACTCCAGGCATTTTCGAGACATAGAATTGTCAGAATATGTAATTTGTTTTCATTACATTTTTTTGTAATATGCAAGTCAGGAAATGTATCTGATAAGCTTAGTTTATCTGATAAACCGAATGCAGGAATCTCGACATTTTTTACCTTTTTTAAAAATGAACCAGCACTTGCAGATTCTCCTTTACAGTGCCGTATATAAATTAGCCAGATTGAAAACTTTTGTTATCTTTTCTCAACATACTCTTGACAACTCATGCCTCTCGTCAGCACACACAGGAGATGATTAAGAATTATTATACCTGAGGAATGGTTGTTTATATTGGAACAACTTGATGTGCCATTGTTATTGACACCTGGGTTACTGTTGGTGAGGCTTGCTAGGGCTGCTAATAAGCCTGTGGCACAATATCACAAAAACAAGAGTAAGTCTAAAACCTAACACCTTACACAAAAGTCAACACTGAACAGTTTAATTTGTTGATGGAGTAGTAAGTTTAATTGGATATCTTTGGTTACAGTAATAACAAGGGAAAATATATTACTAAAGAAGTCAACATGCATCTTAATTTTATTTCTCAATAGATCTATATATTTACTATATGACCTTAACATATATCTAAAGCTCATTTTTTGTTGACTCCCTTTATTAAACTTTTTTTTAGTGATGGCTAATCTACTGAATAAAAAAAATAAACATGCTGAACCAAATATAAATAAGTGCACTACCCAAAATAACAAAACAATATTACATGAAAATAATGGATTAATTTGTTTTTAAGTGGTGAGACATTTGTAAATCTTGTTCTTGTTTTAGAAGCCCATGAACATTGAATTAGATATCATTCTTATTGTGTTATAACACTGAAAAACAATGAAGTATGGAAATAGGCTTCCTCTTAACACAGAAAATCCATAATCTAACCAAATACCTATTACATTATGGTCAGCTTTTAACAGGTTTTTTCAACAAACTATGTTGGCTGTTCGCCAGGACATGGGAATTTTCTTGGCTTTTTACTGAAACTTCTGATTTAATCAACCCAAAAGAAATCGTGTACCAATTAACTTGCTACTGGAGTGACCCAAATGGTAAAACTGTGTCAAGAAGAAACACATCATGTTTCATTGTTTTTACTGGTATAAAATGGCGGACACTAAAAAGAAGAGTTACCTGGATTAGTAGCAGACGCAGCAGCTAAAGCAGCCATTAATTGCTGAACACCAAGTGCATTCATTCCTGGAACTAAAAAGAAAAATATCATTTTGACAACTTAATCTACTTTGACAAACATAAAAGATAGTTTGCCAGGCAATGAAACATACCCCCACAGCAGCTAAATTGTCCAGGCAGCCAACAAGAGTTGTGCATATTTTTACTATTTTCGGTAATGAAACATTTATAATACACTAAAATCAGATTAAGAGTAACAACTCAATAATTATAAGGAAATCATTAGAATTTGTTTGGCTTTGATCAAGTTGTCCTCGATGCTAATGTTTAGCATACAATAAGGATGTTAACGGTCACTCGGTTGACCGGTTACGGCTCAGTTTGGCAAGCTGACCGGTTCGATATTCCCCTGACCGTTACTCTTTCTATATAAAAAAAATGTCAGTGTATATCGACTAGTAGTAAACTAGCATTAGTCCATGTTCTCTTGTTCATATTACACATTGATACAAAACTTCACCGTATTCACTGATCGAAAACATAGTACTAAAATTATGCCGTGAACAAAGTATCTTTCGTATCTCTGGCACATGGCCAAATGGTATAATCTTTTCGTTGTTTCTTATTGTGTGTATCTTTGGGCTGGATAATCTTGACTACAGGACACTACAGGTTGACTATTGACTGATGGTATGCGTATGAAAATGAAAGTAATGCTGTGCGCGCGAATAAATGGATTACATTATTATAACACTGCATATTGAGGTGGAGGTAGGTGGGGGCCATAGAATATTCCTGTATTTATAATGGGTCGAACACTAATAATATTTAAGCAATTTTCCGATGTCACACGACGGCATGTGATACACCTGCGCGAGTGACGACCACGTGGTAGCATACCATATTGTATTACATGTACCTCCGGTTGACCGGTCACGGTCGTTTTTTTGCCTATCAGTTAACCGGTTCAATTTTTTTTGACCCGTTACATCCTTAGTATACAAAACATTTAATATCATGGATTTAGCTGTTCAAGTTATCAAAATTCATTTAAAATCAATCTACTTGTTCGTTTCAAGACCTCACTCTGTGTATCAATCTAAAGTCAGTTGGATGGTAGCTTTAGCCTCTAGAGCGGGGGCGACGACAATATATACGACCACATTTCAATGTGGGCGTATAAAAAGGCATTACTCAATTTTCACATCAGGTCTGATTGGTAATAAGTAAACAGACTTTAAATTGATTCTAATAAAACTAAATATTAACTCCACATTATCAAGACTATAAAATATTTAATAATCTATTCTTAACCGGAAAAATTTTCTATACATGTAATATAACCATACAATTTGTGTCTTCAACAAATTAAAACTTTATATGCTAGACTCTCTGGTGCTTACGTAACACTTTGCTTTTTATAATCTCTTCCATGTAATCTTGGTTGAAACAATGGCAAATACAAAATGACTCCTAGAACAAAGCCAGAGGGCATGCTCAATTATAAATCTAAAAGGAAATACATGTAACTGGTTGGAATCAAATAATTTGGTAGAAAAACGGTTACTAGTGATAATGCCTGTTAATATGGATGAAATAGATTTAACAGCATTCATGTAACGCTAAATTTACGACTATCTAGGGAGGAATTATTCTTAACTAAAAGGAAGTATGCACATTAGACTTGTATATTTTTAGGTAACAGTACTGATTCACTTGAGACTACATTATGATCAATGAATTTAACATACCCATGTTTCCTTGAGAAGCAGCTTGCTGTAACAACTGAAATAAACAAAGTTAAATTTGCATTAATTCCAATGATATAACATATGATACATTTATTACACAACATAAATCTTATTTTCCCTGATTAATGAGGTAACAGCAGTAAGTAAAGCGCATGAGATAAAACAAATCAATTAAGAAATGTTTAAAATGAAAATGAGTGAATTATAACAGAAATATATTGCATCTTAATGATGAAAGAAAGATGCATTAATGTGGTTTCTAGTACTGATTCAAATTTATTTATCAGTTTACCACAAAGACAAATGAGATTTTGAAATGTATTATTTCATTGATTGTATTTTTTCTTTCCAAAATAGAAAACATGTTGTTTCTACTGAAGTAGCAGAATGTTGAAATGAATTGTATATAGGTCTAACAGACAGAGATAGATGTTGAAATGAGTTGTATATAGATGTAACAGACAGCATATTTATATGTTGGCAAATATCTACAAAACAAATTCTAAATCAACATTGTTTTAAGCGAATACTGTATGTGTATATTTTATCTATTGATAAAGATAGCTAAGAAAATATTATTGCGTGATTTGAATTCAATATAAAACAATTCCAAATATAACTTCTGTACAAAGCTCAAATACTCTACATTAAACATGCCTACAGTTTCCAATTATTGAAAAAAAAAATAGTTTAAATTTCTTCTGTCTATTTGATTTGTTGGATTTTGTTCAAATAGCTTTTTTAAGTGAAAGCTAACATTTATAAAGCTAGGTTTTTGGCAGAGTTTAAAGTGAAACTAATTTTAAACAATAAAAATAGGATAAAATCAAGAGGAGGAGTTGGTATCTTATTGATTTATAACCTGTATAATTATATGTCGATTTTAATATTTACTGTCCCAATATCACTATTACACCTGTAGAAATGAAATCATTACATACAAGGCGAAACAGATGTCATTGACTAACACCATATGAACGAACATTGATCACAAATTAATTTGCAGCGATTTATAAAATCTATTTACAGAACATCTATTTACAGAACATCTGTTGCACAGAATTTAATAAATAATATCTATATGTTGACAAGATTTTATTTTACAGACACCAGCCAAATATTGATAAAATCATGTTGCCACTTAAGACGCATTACATATGTAATGTCCATGATTTAAATGAAACAGTAATGAAAGAGATACATGTACAAGGCTTAATTAGAAACATTCTTTTTACAATACAGAACTAAATTTTGATGGTCTAATTAATCTTGATGGCATAATAAAATATACTTTAAAATCACCCAGTGCAATCAACAGAAATTAATGAATATTTCAAATGCCATTTAACTGACAACCACTAACCATAATGAGAATAAATATTTGGACCAGGGATCTTAATCAGCAGTTTTTTGTCGGCTTTAGCTGATTGATCGATGTTTAAATACAAGTATGCAATTACAACAAAGGTTTTGTTTATTCAAAGTTTCAGCTATTGTTATTCGGAATACATTATGCAATTATTGACTTGAGCAAAGTATGCATAAACCAACATGTCTGTTGTTGTAAACACCACTTTCCGTTAGGCCTACCCGTGGCCGGTTCATTTTAAAATGGATTAAGAACCCTGGTTTGGACATATGTTAATATGTGTAAAATACTTGTGTAATGAATGTATTCAACTTTTCCCTCGCCTTTTATTCTGTTAAGTATATGTAGTTTGTTTTTCAAGCATTAATATTGATCTCAAATGACAGATTCAAGAATATAAGTAAACATTTATCTGGTATATCAGTAATGGAAGAATAAAGAGAGGGAAATGGTATATGATAGTGCAAGTTGATGAATAATAAACAGAGTTTTCAACTACAGGTATTCAATGAAAGTGGTAAATGTAATACCATGGAGGAGAGGATGAATATAGGCCATTGAACAAGCTGACAGATCACAGACTATATAACGGTGAATTATTGAACACTAGCTAGCACAATATCGCTGATTAATGAGGCAACAGTGTTGGATATGGAATGTTGTTAATGAAGCCACCAACAAGGCAGGTGATATGTTCTCTGATCGGATCAATACTAACAAAAATCATTATATCCAATCACATAATATACATGTCATATGACAACTATAATATTAAATAATAATACAGCACTACTACCATAATGTATGCTGAAAACTATAAACTAATCAACATTTCAGATCCATTTTTTTAACTCAACATTAATAATACAATGACCTAAATGCTGGAGGTTCATTATAGCACTAAAATTATACTTCAGATAAGGCATAACCCTTTTACCATATGACCTCGGTACCATATTAATTACAATCAAGGTCTCTCACAATCAACATAGCCATTTATCTTAGCAGAAAATACCTAAATTTGAACTGACCAAAGAGCAATAATGATGCTAATGTGGTGCTATAATGAATAGCTGACCATAGCAGCCTAATGATATTAGACCTATAACCTTTAGAACAGAGTGCTTGAAGAGGAACACTTCTTAATGAAATTCTTTAGATCATCAAACAGTGGAGTTCATATAGATCAATAAACAACCTGGTTATCACGCTCTTCATTCAATTTATATTCTCTACAAAACTAATAAATTCTTGTAACTATTTTTTGTTCCTTGGTTAATTCTGGGTTGCATTCAATCTTTAAAGACCTAATGCAGCAGAAACAATAAATGCATTTTTCTTGTTCAAAGTTCCAACTTGGCAGACTAAAGGTTAAATGAGAGTTAAAAAGACTTTTGACAATACTCAACGGAAAATTAAATATAAAACTATTTTGATCAAATTGAAAATGAGGAATTCTAACAGAGGTTTGGTCATTTAAAGAGAGAAAGAGAAAGAGAAATGGGGTTTAATGTCATTTGGGCCGAACATATGGCTCAATTTTGTTTTATTTATTGGTTTGCGTGTAGGGGTTTTAGTGTTGGGGAGGGAACCTGAGAACACAGAAAAAAACCCAGAAGGTTAGACACTTTCATTACTCCTCGTAACACACATGTGTCTAATTGAAACAATGTCACTTGATTCAATAATAGACCTTATAATCTAAAGCACACAAATAAGACCACTCGGTCACTTGGTCAACAACCCCTCCCTGGCCATAGTTATAAAGTTCCCACTTGTTCCAATTACGAACCTTTTTTCTTTGCTTTCCTTATCGACTTTAGGTTATATTCAATTGAATGATGATTTAAATACTTACTGCAAGGTATTGTGGTCCTAAAGCTCCTAAGCCACCTAAGGACATGTTCCATAAATTGGAGGTCATTTGTTGTAATTTTTTTGCTTCTTTCTCTTTTTGTGTATCAGCAAACTTGACTACTAAAGGCGAAGAACAACCCTAGAAAAAATAAATATAATGTACAGTACATGACAAATATTTGCTAATATCATGAACACAGATTCTCATTAACAGTTGGATATTAATATAACATCTCTTTGATGTCGAAATGAATCAAATTTCTCGGGCAAAC
Source organism: Patella pellucida (assembly GCA_917208275.1). Taxonomy (NCBI): domain Eukaryota; kingdom Metazoa; phylum Mollusca; class Gastropoda; family Patellidae; genus Patella; species Patella pellucida. The sequence continues at coordinate 38,979,962 of OU795036.1, forward strand.
TAAATTGCACAGAAAACCCTTCAACAAATGATTTATTCACAATTATCATGCACCATAGTGAGATTTCTGCACAGCAACGTCATCAATATATATCTGTTTATGGCCAAAGGTTTAAATGGCCAAGAATATAAAATACATCTTTTTCCTCCCCCTAATTTCATCTGAACAATTCCCCAGCTATAGATAAATCGTGAAATAAATCAATCCATGATTAAGTTTGGTTCTTATTTTGGTTCTTACAGTTGTTTTTTCTAAACCTCACAAGACTTATTTTATATAAAATAGAGTATGTTGATAATGTAATCAAGTTGATAGTCTGGATAATAAAAAATATGACAAAGTCTTGAATAATACATGATTATATGTTAAGATGATTATAAAATTCAATACTTTACTTTTCCCAAGACAAAATTATCCTATTGTCATCATGACTTTATTTCCAATAGTACAAAAATAAACCGAAAAACAATTTGTCCACAGAAAAACATGTTTATAATTTACATGCGAGATAGTGATCATATAAATTTAATAAAGAAAGGCATGCTATATGGAATATGTTAGAAAACAACAGACATGTAATCTCCTCAGACAATCCAACTTGTAAAATAAGTTACAGGAAATCAAATTGGAAGCCTTTTCTTGTTGTTAGAGGTTTTATCTTTCGGTACCAGTATGTCTTATTGCTCTCCAAGGTTAAAGCCAAGCCATTGCTTGTTTTGGCATTATTTATAGTTACCAGCTTATCTAATACAAATGAATGTCGACTTATTTCCTAGCTTTTTATAACCTGTCTAGAGGTCGTGAACTGCAGTTTTACCACTTTATAATACAAGGCAGACATCACCTACCTCCATTGTTTGAGAATGATGCATATTTTTTATAGAATTCTGTGCACTCTGTCTGTTAGCATATGTAATAAAAGCACAACCTGAAATACAACACAAATAACAAATTAGCTAAGTTAATAATTAGCCACATAAATATATATATTAGATCAAGGTATCTGTATTTTTGATCCACTACTTAATTGGCTATCCTTTTTTCGAAAACATTAGAATGAATGTTTTAATTTGTTTTGAGGGATGGGAATTTAGGCTCTGTTCCTTGAAATCTTAACTAAAGATAAATTCCATATTTAAGTAGATACTTCAATTTTGATTCGTGAAGCACTAAATCAATGTTATATTATCCTATCAAAATTTTGTGAAACAGGCCCCAGTTTTGTGAATTTGTATATTTCAAGATAAAACCAATGATGAGATATACATGTAATTGAGAAAGCCAACATGTAAACTGTAGGTCTTTTTTCTTCATCTGGTGCTATATTCAAATTTTATTTTTAAAGCCACTACAGCCCAAAATGTAACCTAGATACAATATGATCTATTTTCCTTAATTCATGTTAACTCATAATATGGATTATGGGGGTTCTTGGAAAACTGAGGGCCATTATCTGCTACCCTGATTGGTAGATCCAAAATATGGCTATAACTAAATATAAGACTAAAGGTTATCTGGATATCTATCTAATAGAACTGATTACATGCACCAGCATCAACTTAAATATTTCTAATCGACTTATTGTAAAGGTTGAATAATATCTATTTTTCTAAACAGATACACTGTGATCGTAAACTATACCTAGATGCAAAGAAACACACCGTGTTTATAGATTAATGATTTTAATTCTTGTTTCAGAGATACACTTAAATCTTGCTACATATGAATAGAACAAATTCTCTGGACATTACAATTCACTTCAACTTCCAAACAAATCAGTTTTTATTGCATCTTGGTATATTAATTATACTAAAACACATCAGTTTTCATTGCATCTTTGTATACTTATTATAATAAAACAGCTTTCATTGCAACTCGGTATATTAATTATACTAATAAAATTTAGCGTTGATTGACAAAAAATACAGATTTTACTAAGATACCATAACCAATATGCTTAAGATATTTCAATGTATTTTCTAACTGGAATTATGGGCTACAGAAACAAGGTTTACATTTATGTGAGTTTTATGTTCTCTGAAACTTATAATGATTCACAAATACCACAAAGTAAATTATTTTGTACAGTACAAATAATTTCATGTTTGCCAATCCTTGTTCTAATTTAAAGGGACAATAACACTCTTGCTGGCTTGACAGATTCCGAAAAAAAAATTAGCCTTATTCTAACTACTAGATGTTTAAGTGTTCTACCTGTTCTGTAAATTATCCATTATAACCTATCTTACTTGTCCAGAGGGTTCGAAAATATGTTTAAATCCAAGTTGCATTTGAAAGTGTTTACGTAAAGCTTTTCAAACCATGTTACGGCATGTAGTTGAATTTTTTCAATTTTTAAAATTGGGTGTGTTCAGGTGAAATTTGTATCATTTTTTAATTGAAATATTGTAAAATAGTACAATTTGTTGACCAGAATAAAGATTGGGACATATTATTCAGTTACAACAAGAGTGTTATTGGGGCTATTAAATCAGTTCATGAGCAAAATACATAGGACACAGCTGCTAATATTGAAATCAAAGTTCTTTTTAACAATGTAAGAAATGTTAATTTTTTGCAGACATACTGCTTGAAATTGCCCTAGGAAACAGTTCTAGGATTTTTTAGCGTAAAAACAAAGAAGAAATATAGCTGTGTAACAAAATGAATTGTGTGTTTAACAGGATTTGAGACTATTGTTGAAAGCAAGCTCTTCGAAGCCTCTTTATCTTACTGTACACAGTGATTTTTACCAATACCTCTCTATTTGTTTCTACATTTATCAACAATTTGAGTTATTGAAACAAAACTACCTAGATAACTCACACAAATTTTCACATGCTTTCTTGACAAACAATTTGAACTATTTTCTTACAAAAACATGGAATATTGAAGAGCTGTTCACAATTTATGTCCGGGCTGCTTTCTTAAAGTTCCCAGTTGTTTTAGGTTAGTTTAAGGTTAGTTCTAGGGAGTATTCTGTAAAGTCAACAACTTCACAGCTATAACTTAACCTCATATGATATTTTGTTCAAATTCAACTTGGGATATCTTCCTCAACAAGTTTAATGGCATTACAACAGATTGCAATTAGACAGTTGATCAAAGACAATGGTCAGAAGATCGCTTCCACGACAAGTACTTTGTCCAGACATTGAAATGGAAACCAGATTATTGAATGTGAGATTTCTGAATACGTAAATAAGTTATACATAAATCAAACAAATGAATTCTAATATTGAGAAATGGCATACCTCGACTTTGACCATTCTGGTCTCGTAATACTGTACAATCTTCAATAGAACCAAATGGAGCAAACATCATCCGTACGTCATTTTCTGTTAATTTTTTGGCTAGCATGCCTACGAACAGTTTCCGATCTTCAACTGTAGAATGTGAAATGCCTGATACAGGTTATTGAAAGTGTTAATGATACATATGATAATAGTATGAAATAAAATATATATAACATGCTAAATATGATAATGAATATGAAATTTGTTTAAATATCTTTATCAATTTCAGACAGATGTGAAGAATTTCAGACCTAATATAAAACATCTTCAGCTTATGTTCAAAGCGTAAAAGAAAATAAAACAAATAGAGAATATTCTTGGAATTGTTCTTATTCTCCTTCAACGGGTCTTAAGAAAATCCATAACTAACTGAATGCAGACACAATGGATTATCATGTCAATAAATTCATTAAGAGAAACTAGCCTCTTAACTTAATTAAAGTCTGTAGAGTTAAAAAAGTTCGATTAGGAGACTATCTAGTTTCACACCATGATAAAATAAAGTTTAAGAGCAACTGGACTAGATTAAATCAAATAAATGGGAAAATTGGTTAGTTATTTTCAAGCTACATGTATAATCATTAACAGACAACAGAATGGTTTCTTCAAGAGGGGAATATATTTAAATTTCAGATACTGATGATGCAACACATGTATTTTGCAATTTGAATCTCGGACAACATGTATTTCTCAGCATTAAAAACAGAATGTTTTTTTCAAGAGGGGAATATATTTAAATTTCAGTTACTGAGGATGCAATACATGTATTTGGCAATTTGTATCTCGGACAAGATTTATTTCTCAGTGAGCATTAAAGACTGAATAGAATTGTCTTGTAAATAAAATGACTATCTGGTATATCTAGGTATTTGTTGCATTGGGTATGTCAAGAATGGATTAAATTGAGTAAGGTGTTAAAATAAAATAGTTATTGTGTAATGTTGGCACCTATAAATAATCTCTAATCTTTATTTAAGTATTGTATTGTTCTAAATTTGTTCAGTAAGTTTTGGTCCTATTAGAGCTTACCATTTCGTTTTTCGCTGTCTGCTGGCTTCATCTGTATTGGATGATGCATCTGGAGAGAAAAAAAAACCAAACTGAGAACAAATGTTGAATTTGAGGGGTTTTTTATCAAATATTTCAGCAGAGGGTAAAAACAATGACAAATATTGATCATTCCCCTTGTCACGTTAAGATATGTCAATGTGGGACTGTTGTCCAATTTCCCGCCTACTGATTGCACATTACAACAATAAACAACAACACAAATCTCATTTAAAACATCAGAAAATAATCTACCTGGCTAATATGATTAGTGTTAAGGAAATCATAATTAAACCTATGTTTCACGGCTAACAGATTTTCCTATGTAATTAAGACATAGAAACGTGAAGGGAAAAACTAAAGGTTTGTTGTAAAACGAATGTTGAATAAACAAATCTCTCTCGTTTATTTACAATTACTAGTCGAGTAAAACTTGTACGAGAGTTTTGTGTACCTCAGTGTTTGTGTCATACAGTTACTTGCATTGCACCTTTACTTTGTAGATTTTCATCATTCTTTGGCAATTAAAGCACACAAACAAAACTATTTTAGAAGATTTCAAGCAAGGAACATGTTTGCTATTCGCACAAAAGTGCCATAAGAGTGTGAGATAATTTAATCTGAAGATATCTTTATCATTTTATTCTCTGAATTATGATTACGGAAATTTTCTGATACATAAAGTGGAACCCCATCTTCACAAAGATAACAGAACTCTTAAATTTTAATGTTAACAGCCTTTTCGTTTTAACACTACAAAATATATCTTTTTAACTTAAAATACAGTAATATATAAATGGTTAGCACCTGTCATTCAACTAACATTTATCTCAGAGAAATCACTTTTAAAACAATGAAAATGGTCTACAGACACAAATATCAAATATGCTCAACATTTCTATTTGCTTGTCAAGGGTTGATATTTAATATGCAACTAATTTTCTAACAAGCTCAAATATAATGTTTGCTGTCGAATTCACCATCCTTTAAAACCAGGCATCAATGGAATGGGATTTCATGTCTTGTAAACACAATACTTTGGTCATTTCGAGACACATCTATGAATTCAGTATGGTTTGTTTTTCATCCTCCTATTTGGACATAATGGACTAGGAACTGAGCACAACGTCTTCACATCCATCTTGGATTTGTGACATATCAAATATTTATGTCAATCAACTGGTGCACAATCGTCCAAGGAACAATCGCGCCCAGTTTCATGTCAATCATACTTGGATTGACAGACGCCCACCAGGAGATCGAGTTCCTAATATAAAAATACCAAAAAGGTTTATGCATGTATCAGGTTTAATGCAGGGAATAGAGCAAAGGATATTCTAGCAAAATATCTGAATTAAATCAGAAGTTTCAAATTTCTCCAGTGTTTATCAGAATTTAAGATAAAATAAAAGTCTCTGGTTTTCCTTTAATGGATATTGAATCCATACATATAAAAGGAAATTGGTCAAATCAATTCAGCCTTTATAAAGATTTGATGAATAGCAAATATCAATACATATGGGATCCTGTGCAATCAGTACCCATCTATCAGTTGTGAAAAAAAAAGTCTTTGTCCGAAAAATCCAGTAGTGTTAAAACGAATACACATAATTATTACAACACACATTAGTTTACTAGCATAGTAAATCATTAGATTTCTTCACTTGCATCATCCCAACATTTCAGTGATAGTATTACTCATAATGTAGGGTATAAATTTCAAACAGTGGTAACCCAGTCCTTTATAAAGTTTAAGGCAGTGTAGTACAGTGTATTTGTGTAATAGTGCAAGTGCAGAATCAGTATCTATAGTATAACATGTGCTAATTTTGCTAGTACATGTAGGTAAATCTGGCAATGTCAATTACATAAAAGTTTTAAATACAGTACTTAGAGCAAACCTTGCATCTGCTTACTTTCATTTTATGTCCTCGATACTACTGAAGACTTTGTGTACACAACAAAATGGAGTCATCTCAAACAATACTACTACATCAGTACATGTTTTTAATGCTCAAATAATTGACTTTCAACAATGATATCATCGATTGAGGTATGAAATAGAATCACCAATACCATTAACTTCCTATAACATGAATATGCCAGATATCAGTATTTCAATCAAAAAGTTATAAATTCTGTTAAAAGAATTAATTGAAAAAGCATTTGTATGATTTACAGTAACTTTATTTATAGAAGCATAACTTTGTCCAAATAGTTACAACCAGAAATATTTTGACAAACCATTCATTATTTTCAGCATCGGAATGAAAATTCTTTTTCCATTTTGGCAGTACCGGTACTCTTTGGCAGTTCTAGAAAACTCTACAAATGTGGTAGAACAGTTTATTATATACTCCCTTCTATATACTGGTACATGCGATATGTTATAACTATACAAATGTAAACAGAAAGTAAGAGACTAGTAAGAAACCTAATAGATTTCTATATTTCCATCAATCAGACTAAAAGCTATTTATATAACTGTAAAATCACACCTGTATCATCTCTACTCTTTCTTTCATCTGCACAGATAAATTAGAAATGTTGTGGAGTTAAAAAGCTTATCAACACTCCACCCTATCTTTTAACTTTTTCACCTTTATTTCCTTCATTTATTATCATCTTATTATTCTAGCAATAACATTCCTAAAGCTGCTTCTTGTTTTTTCAACCAATTCATAATAACTAATCTGGCATTTTAGACAGATGCGGACTTGGGATGTAAAAGTATTCACACAGCAGTAGAGCTAGGTGATATTTCGGTATTTTGTTATAAAACTGTAACAGAAATAAAATACCCCTACAGAAAAATATCGAAAAATCAAACATTGATGATTTTTATTTCTTAATTATGAATTAATAGCAATAAATACTGTTATAAACTCCTGAGTGTTCATTCCACCAAGTTAGCAAATGCTGATGACTAGCTTTGTTTACGTCACATGATTTCTAGCTCACTTTCCCACCCTACTAATAACGTTAGAATTATCCCTGTTTCTGTTCAATTTCTTGACGAATTGTTTATACAGATATGCTTTAATTTTCCAAAGGAATCTTTGATTTTCAGATTGAAATAAATTTTAATAAAGCAGAAATATAAATAATGCCAACTGTATGGAGAGTTCCGATTGACTGATTATCATTCAGCCTCGGACGTGTCACGGCAATCCGTGCTCTAGAAAAAAATATTTGACTAAATCAATGCCCCCTTTTTTGACATAGTACTTACGCTTTATAGTATTATTTAATAATTCTACATTGCACAATGCATTTTCAAGAAGGTAGGCGATTGAATGAGAACAAGCCAACATTGAGGTTGACGTCACCCGCCGATTTTAATTAATCGCACATTTTTGGTTTCAAAAGTATCGAGGAATCAAATAATTCACAAAGAGTTTCATCACTCTCTCTATAAGATAGAATCAAGATTATCTTGTCCCAAAGCATCGACCAATGAAATTGATTAAGTCTGCTTAGCTTTAGCTCGAAATGTTAATCATTGAACTCAGTCAAGACATTCACCTAATGAAACATCTACATCAAGTTTAAACATTCTACCTCAATTAAAGGCAGAGTTGTTATGTTCCAAAGTCTTGACCAATCAAATTGCTTATATACATGTATCATTACTTAAGCCTTAGCAGAAAATTTGCACCATTGAACCTAGTCAAAATAATGAATCTATATTCGGAGTTTCATCACTCTCCTTTCATTATAATCAAAGTTATCGTGCCCCAAAGAATATTTGTTTCCAGGGATAACGGCCAGCTCTACACAGCAGTAGTAGCATTAATTGCAAAATACAAAATAAATAAACATACATGTTATATTTGTCAAGACTCCTGAATATTAATTAGTTTCATATACATGTAATGCACGTGCAGTGAGAGGACGCCTCGGTCCTGGTGTATTGTAGATATCACTTTTATGTATGTAACCATGAAAGGCAGACGTGCGTCGGATAGCTAATAAAGTATATACAATTATAGTAAGCCTTCAGTTAACAATCTTTTTTTTTTGAAATACTTTTTTTCTTTTTAACATATTCTATCTGTACAATGTCACAGTAATATTAGCATACTTCTAATGCCTTGACTGCATCAGCCAGTTAGTCTATATTGTTATACAGTTAGTCTATAATGTTGTACAGTTACATGTAGTCTATATTGCTCCTACACAATGGTCAATGCTTTGAATACAATGAATAATTGTCTGGGCTGAAAAAACAGGCAATTAACATTGTCAGTGTATGTGTTACAGCTATTCTTGGATAAAATGACCCTCAAATTGAATTTGAAGTATGCATTGGTAACTGCTTGATTCAGACAATATTTGTATATTGAAAATGTAAACAGAAAGCCAGAGAGAATCCATACAAAATAGATATATTTTTTCCAAACAAAGATTGTGATTGGTGCAATTCATTGGCTTCTTTGAATTCTGGTTACTTTCGCCAAACAAAGTTAGCAACTCCAGCAACTTAGCAGGTAGCATTGTGATTGACATGGTGAAGACCAAAGATCTGGTTTTATATTTCACTATAGTAGTATGTTATTTATACATATCCTGCTGTTGGCTGCTTGTACATGTAATTTAATACAATCACATCATCATTATTAACTGACAATAACCAAGTAGGTGATGATACAGAGACAACACAAAAACTATCTGACACTGCACATAATAGTCAGTATTAATAGTTAATGCCCACAATTCTACTTCAAATACTCAATATTACTGTCATGCATTGGTAGTGAACCTTGAGGATATAGTTTGTGAAAGATAAATCTAACCTAGGAACTACACTATGCAACAATTAACTGCCGTAACTATGCAACCAGGGAACAAGATAGGAAGTGCTTGCCAGACATTACGAAATCTTCAATGTCAATAGCCCTAACTTGGTCCGATTCACCACGTTCAAATATCAATAACCACTGTTTAATAATTGTTACCGATCGTGATCAGAAAGAAAATCACAGGGTTTAATATTAGCTAAATATCAGCTAACTAAAATGATACGTTAAATGTATAAAGTAGAGAACCACTGGAGAAATAGATGTGTTTGCACAAAATGATTTCCAGTCTAAATTCAAGGGAATGACATGTTTGAGACATTAATTGAATCTCCCAGCTCGATGCTAGCAATTCTCTAATACACCCTTAATATTGCACGAACAACCTCTCAACCATTCCAATGAGACCTCAAATAGAATTCAATTACAGAAAATGATCTCTGTCATAGTCTGCCTCTGTTTTCAGTCACAGTTAATTCCTGTAATTATTGGAATTGGATTTCGAATAAATTCCTATCAAAAGTTTTAAATATCCCATGTGTTCGTTCATAGTCGAGTTCATTTACAATTACTTAGTAATAATAGGTTCCTGTACATACATCCACTGATTGCAAATGGCATCTTTATAAAATTACAAGGCATCACATTTTATGATGGTCTTTATATACATGGACTATATAATCAGCAACAAGCAACACTCTGAGAATAAACAACATTTCTTATGTAGAAAAGTCTAACTCATATTCGAATAGATAGAAATCTGTGTTCAGAAAAAGAGAATCAACTCTTGAAATGTTCACTGGGACAATACTTTCTACCTCAAAAAAGGACTTTCAGTACAAAGAAACAAAAAATTACATAAATCACCAGTTTGCTGATCAAACTTTACAGTACTGAATGATGGGTTACACAAAATGAGAAATTATTCACATAAAATTTTGTAATGTAGTTTATAAAATATTTATAAATCACCACTTACCCCTGGCATAGTTTTAATATTGTGTAAGGCATTCTGAGCATCAAGTGCTGCTTTTCTACTGTAAAACGTCACAAAACAACAACCTTAAACAAAAATAAAAGTAATGGCATCACAACAACAGTATGTACAGAAATATTGGACACAATTCCAATTTTCATTTTACAGTACTCTCACAAAGAATTGTTTGAGACTTGCGTTCCTAAAACCAACAGTAAGTGGGCCCCAACAGTATGTGTTCCAATATATGAAACAATATGGAGAGCTACCACGCAACACAGGCGGTTTGAGGTGGTCATGGAAACCGTATTTTCAGACAAATTTAGGATGTCAAGGGATTCTCGTATGAAACATACCCTTTTTTAAATTCTTACAGGAGCTAGAGCATACAATATCTACATACATGTATCCCAAGTGCTGAAAGGTTAATGTAGTCTGTCACCCATTTCTAGGTCTCAATTCCTGATTGTATGGTAAATTAGGTTTGGTGTATAACTCAGGAGAATATTTATGAGTTTTGACATGCTTCTCCTCCATGAATAGAATACATTTGTAGCACAGCTAAATCTTCAAAAGAGTAAAAATTTCTATTGATTTCCACATCTCTATTTTTGAGATGTTACTTTTTATAAACTGTTTGTGCATAACAAGACAAACAACTTACTCATTAGCATCAGTAGTTGGATTTCAGTTACATGTAAATATTTGTAAATCCAGAATCGCCGTCATATCCAATATGTTCAAATTACATTAGCTGAACTTTTGATTTGGGTCAAATTCAAAATTGCAGATTTCATGTAGATTTGTTTGATAGGATGATAATTTGTCTCCTTTGATGGGATAAGCCAGTGTTTTTGGATTATATGCACATGTACTACTATGTCGACACAGTCAACAGATTATATTAAATTACATGTAGTAAACAAGCTTGATTCGATTTAACCTTTAAAAGAAAAAAATTAAAATCTGACAGAATTTTCCCCATCACTAATTGAAATAACACATCAATAATTTATTTGTAACAGGTTTTACATATCTAAAGTACATGTAATAGTGTGTAAAATGTATTTTGTGTAAAATGCATTTTTTGGAAAATGTCAAATTATTCCACGTTAATATATACCATACAATTAATTAGGAAATCAATATACATCAATGCAAGATAATCTCCAGGAATGCATTCAATTAGAATCAAACATGACAAGAGAACCTGGCATTACAAATGGAATTTAAATTCTGAACCGAAAATTGGGGAAAGCCCATTTTTTCCCAAAATCTATGAGATCATAAATTAATATACTTATCATCGATGCTTTTATTTTCGTAGAATAGTGTCATTGACAAATGCTGTCAAGAAAAAGAAGTGACAGGAGAGAAAAATAGGAAAAGTAAAGTGTACAGTTTACATGTCAAAAGCGTGTAGTCTTGATTGATGAAATTTCACCTCCATTTTAGGACATTTATCCATACATGTATCAGAGATTTAACTTGAACAATAATGTAGTTTGCAAGGGATTACCTATATGGGTCAAAGACTTTTAACCAGATGTCTGATGCCTGTGCAAATGCTTTCAGTGCAAACAATATCATGCATACATGTACATACAAATATGAATGATAGATAAACAAGAGGATTATATTGATAACACATCAAATGGGAGTTTTAATCAATTCTTTTTTAAATAACATGTATACCGTATATAATATGACTGTGTGAATTATACATGTAGTAGTGTCAACATATTAAATATGAATAAATAGTAATACGAGTCTATAGAAGTAACATCAGTTGGATCCAGTCTGCTTACTTTAATTTTTATAGTTCAAATAAATCAATTGTTTGTACATGTTCATGTAGGCTAAAAATAATGTATACATGTATGTGTAGTGAAGAACAGGAATTGACATGAATAAAATGACGTGATTTATAGTTACGTTATTACTATACATGATCTAAATATAAACTTCAACTAGGTTTTATTAGCCATTTACAACATACTTACATAAAACAAAAAACAGATTTATTATCTTATATTCTTAATATTAAACATCTTTATCAAGATATCGAGACTAACTATATGTATCGTAAGTAAATTCATGTACTTCACATCAGGGCTAGAAATTCACTCTTATCTCCTAATCTGATTTGCGCAAGGATTCTCGCAAGAGCTTACACTGAGAATCTACAAGGATTTGTGAAAGAAATATTTTTTGGGAAAAAAAGTCTTGGAGAATATCATTGTTAAGTCAGACTATTGATGTCAGGCAGGGTAAGTGTTCTTAATCACAGTGTGAGCGCTAGCCGCTCGCCACTTCGCCAATGGCGAATTTTCATCATCTGTGGCGATAATTATTGTTATATAGTCGCCACTTTGGCGAAAAGGCCATTGTCATGTGGCCCTGTTGGTTCATTGTTTCTCTCTCATGCTTGCCTTTTTAACAAAAACAAACAACCAAGAAACCCATTAAAAATTTCTAAAATAATGTTTTACGAAAGCGTATAGACGGAAGGGATTGTATTGTCACCATTAGTTATCTTTGTTTTCATTGGCTGAAATTGTCATAATATACATGTATTGTCCAATCATGTCTCGTGTACTGAATTACGCACGATTTACAAAATGGCTAGAGATTTCACATTCTTCGATACCGGTACCATAGATATCCTCGTTTCAGCAACTAATCTATCACTCCTAATTATCCATGTCATACATTATCCAATTGCACACAATTCCTTATTTAGGTCCATATAAATATCGTAATTTAAAACAGTCCTATTTCTTCGACATCGGTATGACAAGAAATTCGCCCGATTCCCTATCGGCCTTGGCTGTCAGCCAAGAGAAGATTCATCACGCAAATTCACGTGGATTTCTCCAAGTAAAACAGCGGTACCCTACTGTCAAATCCAATGCCTTACATTTAATATAAAGACGTTGAGAAATGCGCTGATTTCAGATTCTAAAATATTTGTAATTGAATATCAAAACACGACTTGATTCGCACCTATTATTAGACGACATTTATACAATGTCGTGTACGTATGGAGGATAAGTCACGCCCCCTCGAATTCCAACTATTCCGCTGAAAATTATGTTTATAAAATACTCTATTGACGGTACATAAAAAAAATTATTTTTCAAAAAACTTAATTGTTGAAATATACAGTCACAATACAAAGAATTTGGCGCCTTTTCAATTCGAGCCACAATAATATTTATCGTGGTACCGTTGGTAGAATTAGGTCGAATTAATGTGACAGAAATGAGTGTCTTATAATTATGTGTACATCTAGATACTTCATACTCTTAAGTCAAACAAATAAACGTAAGCCAATATACTATAGGTTGTTATAAAATTGGTTCTTGTAAAAGTTAATATCTTTAAATTTCTGCTTGATGTTTTGAATACATATAAGCACTTGCTTCTAGCTTCAAAATGTTACATCCTCAGACTATATAATTGACCAAGATTAGTATTGGTACAAACCATAGAGGTGTATATATTGTCAATATATACACCTCTATGGTACAAACAACATTTCATGCGGTCAGTGGCTAATGATAAATGTATGTGGCTAATACTTTTTTCATGCATTAGCCACAGTGGCTAATGAATTTTAGAACCTAGCGCTAACACAGAATCACCAGTATTTTGTCAGCTTTAGCTGATTGATGTTTAATCTAGAGTATTCGTAAAACAATAAACAATAATCATACTTTAGTCTCATGAGAATCGGCCATATGTCATTCATAATTCGACTCCGAGTAATTAGCATATTTAAAAGTGATTTTGATGATCCGGTAAAAAAACAAACAAAAAACATGCTTGCTGGTTCATATGTTCAGTGTGGTTTGCGAACCGTGCGTCTTCCATGCTCCGTCAGTGTGAATTCTGGGTACCGGTCTAGATATTAAAATATAACTGGATCATACATTGATGGATTCCTTGACCAGTTGTTCAGTAAATTTAAATCTTCATAGAATATAAATTGATAGAACACCGGAAACACGGGGAGAGAGAAACAGTGGATATTTTTCCCTGATGGTGAGACAAAGAGAGAGAGAAATGGAGTTTAACGCCCACACGACACAAACTAGGTCATTTGAGGAATAACGTATGGTTTTCAATTTTTTATTTCAAAAATTCGCTTGCGCTAGGAGTCTAGCAGTGGGAGGAAACCGCAGTGCCTGGAGGAAACCGACGAGGTTGAGAAGGAGCCCTAATGATCGAAATCATTCGCACAATCTGTGCCACATATGCTCACACTAGGGCTCGAAAACCACAGCCGCAAGCCAGAGGTAACCGGCCAGCTAAAGATCGAAATGCGGAACTCTCGACCACTAGGCCATCCCAACTCCCTTCTGACGGAATCTCAATGTTGAATTCGAATAACATGTGACATCTTGGTTGGAATTAGGTGAATAAACTAGTTCTAAATTTGCATGTACCGTTATGATTATTTTATTTTATACACATGCTGACAGATGATTATTTTTTTATTTATTATTGAAGGATATATTCTAGTCCTACTGAATTTTATTTTATAGCAATTTCAGTTATAATGTTTGTCACGTGATCATCACCGACGAATGAATAAAAAAATTTGCAAGCTACTGACTAGTTACGAGATGGATAAAAGACTACAAATTGTGTTATGAAGAAATGGAATGGTGTCATATCATTTTATTTTGGCTACAACATTTTCTTTATATTACTTTTTACACTATTTAAGTGTTTACCAAAAATTCCATCTGATTGTTTCATTTTTATCATTGTTGTTGTATGTTGGTGTTTTAGATTAGCACAAAAAACACAATTTTGTTCTTTAGACATTATTATTAATTAAGATTCAAAGGATTTGTGCAGATTGCATATATGAGAATCCTCATAAGAGTCTCGCAAAAAAAGATGAATTTCTAGCCCTGTACATTAAGACATCTGTCCAATCAAGAAGGAGCTTTTATTAGTTGGACAAGTAAAACTGTTGTCATGGTAAAGAGACTATACTTCATTTGTAAAACATGTATTAAGTAGAGAAGCATTACTGCTAATCAATGCTTCATCTCGTCTTATTGTAATGCCCTCCAGGCTTCATCATTTCATAGACCATTTTCTTCTTATTCAATGTTAAATGCACATCTTCAAGCATACGATTACATCATGTGTACCTATTTCAAGAATACTCATGATGGCAGATAGCCGCCATGTTTAATACTACGCCCGTCTCTCAGAGACGAAAACTTAATTCGCTATAAATTGTAAAAAAATTTACCTTTGTTAGGTTACAATAGTTCTAAACATAAACATTTGCTAAAAATTTGCAAAAGAAACAGTATAAATATTTTAAACTGGGGGGTCAACCAATTTACTCAAAGTTCTACGTTGCAACATCCGCATAACTCCCACGAGTCTATTTATATCTAAAAATAGCACAGACTCTTCACAGAGTGAAATGAAAATAGTAACAAATTCAAGATGGCTGCGCCCATGGAAGAAGGTTTTTTAGCAGCTGTACAGTTTTCTAAAGCTAATTTAGGCGTCACTACGATTAAACTTAAAGATAAACAAATAGAAACATTGAAAGCTTTATATAATGGAGAAGATTGTATAGCTATACTACCTACAGGATATGGAAAAAGCCTCATTTTCCAACTTTTACCGATCAGTTTAAAAGTAGTGCGACAGTAAACAAGATGGACGCCATCTGCTATCGTGTTTGATCTCGGAGTAGTCAAGCACTGATGTGTCGTTTGATCTTCAAGCTTACTTATTATAATTATCATGGATAACAAATGTTTGCTAATATTTTTATCATTCATATCATTCAGTGACCAGTTGTTTTATTCCTATATTTCTGCTGGTTTTATTAGATATATTTACACTGCTAAGATGTGTTAACATTCTTTACAAGTATCATTAATCAGCACTTAAATAATCAAGTGATAATTCTTTTATTCCTATACATGTACATTTGTACCTATCCATTTGTAATTTTAATGACAGTATTATATCATACATGTAGATATGCCAAAATTATATTATCTTTTCAAGCACTAAAAGATAGTAAGCTGGCACTGTCAGGCAGGATACGCCACATTTTCGAGAGATGGATAGAGGATAAGCAATACTGAAAGTGATTTTTCCTACAATCAAAGGCCATAATTCAATAAGTTAAAATTTGATATGCGCAAATATTGAAAAGAATCAAGATCTTTAGGTTATAAACATGCATTTCAAGTTTCATTAAAATCGAATTACAATTGTGACCTCTACAGGGCCCACAATTTTAATATGCCATATTTTTACACTGTTCACGTACAAACGTAGCCATTTTGTCTGGCAATTTTGGTCGATATTCTAGAAATTCGAACTCAACCTTCCGTAGGGTGTAATGGTAATAGAGTCAATCGTTTTTTTAAATTGGATATTAATCGTGACCTCCAGAGGGAGCATAGGGCATTTTTCAGACAATCAAGGGCCATAATTCAGGAAGTTAAGATCCGATATGCGCAAATTTCGAAAGGAACCAATATCTTTGGGTTATAACCATGCATTTCAAGTTTCATCAAAATCGAATTAAAATTGTGACCTTTACAGGGTCCACAACCTTGATACCATTTTTTAACAGTATTCGCGTACAAACAGCGGCCATTTTGTATGGCAATTTTGGCATATTTTTCGCGAAATTCTAACTCAACTTTCCTTAGGGTGTAACGGTGACATAAACGTTTTTTTCAAATCGGATAATAATTGTGACCTCCACAGGGACCACAAAGGCGATTTTGCGTATTATCAGGGACCATAATTCAGGAAGTTACGATTCAATATGCGCAAATATCGAAAGGAATCAAGATCTGTGGGTTATAACCATGCATTTCAAGTTTCATTAAAATCGAATTAAAATTGTGACCTCTACAGGGTCCACAACCTTGATATACCATTTTTTAACAGTATTTGCGTTCGAATGTCGGCCATTTTGGTCCAATTTGCCCGAAACTCGAACTCAACCTTCCTTAAGCTGTGGACACACTAGCCGAATGATTTGCCCGAATCTAACGGCGTCGAAATTCGCCTAGTGTGTCTACTGTCATTCGGCCGAATGATTCGCCCGAATTAAACATGTTTGATATATTCGGCCGAATATTTATTCGCCTGGTGTGTCCACTTCGCTGAAGCATTCGGCTGAATGTAGAATTCATTAGCCAATCAACACTCCTATCGAGAAATCACGTGATTGTTTGAAGACATAGACGCCGCCGTTTTTAATCATGTGACGTGAAAAGTGATGCAATCGACTGGTAAATCGGCCGAAACATTCAGCTGGTGTGTCCACTCATTCGGCCGAATAAAATTCGGCGCCGATTGATTCGGCTAATGTGACTAGTGCTTTAGTGTGTAACGGTGATATAATCAAACGGTTTTTCAAATCGGATAATAATTGTGACCTCCAAAGGGACCACAAGCTAAACAAAGGCGATTTTGCGTATAATCAGGGGCCATAATTCAAGAAGTCACGATCTGATATGCGCAAATATCGAAAGGAACCAAGATCTTTGGGTTATAACCATGCATTTCAAGTTTCATCAAAATCAAATTGAAAATGTGACCTCTACAGGGTCCACAACCTTATTATACCATTCTTTAACAGTATTCGCCTACAAACGGCGGCCATTGTGTATGGCAATTTTGATCCGATTTTCCCGAAATTCGAACTCAACCTTCTTTAGGGTGTAACGGTGATATAATCGAACGTTTTTTTAAATCGGATAATAATTGTCACCTCCAGAGGGAACACAAGCTAAAATAGGTGACTTTTCGGACAATCAGGGGCCATAATTCAGGAAATTATGTTCCGAAAGGCGCAAATAGCGAAAGGAACCAAGATCTTTGGGTTATAAACATACACGTTAAGTTTCATCAAAATTGGCTCAAAATTGTGACCTCAATAGGGTCCACAAGCAAAAAACGTGATTTTTCGTACAATCAGGGGCAATAATCGATGAAAGTTTCGATCTGATACATACCAATATCGAAAGCGGTCGAGATCTTTTGGTGATAAAGCTATATTTCAAGTTTCGTCAAAATCGGACAAGAATTGTGACCTGTAGAGGGTTCACAAACAATTGTGGACGGACGGACGTCCGGACAGGCGCGACGACATAACAGTCCACATGAAAATGTGGGCGTATAAAAATTATTTTTATCTCTCATGACACAGGAATGTTTTTTTTATATAGACCAAAGATGTTTATTAAGCCAATAAGAAAAACAGCAAAAATATTTCTGTATGTCTAAAAAAATTTGGACTTCCAGGGGCAATTTGTTCCATTCTTTTGGTGCTGCGTATGCAAAAGCTTTCACCAAAGTTTGACTTCTGTACTGGGTATACAAGTTGTTTTTTTATGAGATGAATGTAAGGAACGAGAAGGTATGTATTGCTTAATCAAATCGGATAAATCGGATGGTGCCAAAGAATCGTTTAAAACAGTTGAAAGTGATTGTGTTTATTTTGAAAATGAAGCATTGATTAACTGGTAGTCAATGTACATGTAACTGTTTTAGAACAGGTGTCATATGGTCAGATGGTTTGGTGAGAGATACAATACAAGCTGCTTTATTCTGGATTTATGTTTTGTGCACAATAGGCCTATTGTTATTTTCAGGTACCATAAAGATATCCATACCTGAATCCCTGATAGAATGATACCCGTATAAATTTGGATTTTATTTGTAAGAGGGGTTTACAAATATACTCTTCAATCACTTATTCAGAGAATATTAGCGCAGGTATTATGAAGCAAGCGTGGACCGTTTTATCACTCGAGAAATGTTGCTACATGTACTTGACAAGTTACGTTTCAGACCGATGGTTAAAATACATTTTGAAATAATAATATCTGACTTACATGTAGCATCCGACCACAAAAATATTTAATTCTCTTCGAAAAAAGTTAGCTATTGAATAAATTTGTAAAATAATAAAGTTGATGTGTGATAATTATACACTTCAATCAAGGCTTACCTTTACTTTGACCAGTAACTTTATCCCTTAAAACATTTAGTTGAAAAACTGGACCAAATTCCTCACACATTTTCCGTAAGTCATTCTCATCCATACCACGTGGAATTTGTCCAATAAACATTTTAATAGCATCAGGGTCTGGTTCATTTTTCTGTGGTTGGGAATTCATGGTTCTGAAAATACACAAGTAACATGATTGTCAATCTGAATTCAAGTAATTATTAGTTCATAACAATTATGTTCAATTTGTCATGGAGAGATGACAGTTTAAGTTTTCCTTTGTAAAACACTGGTAAATTGTTTACAAGACAAACCAACCATATTTACTACCATAATGAAAAGAGTACATAGAAGAATCAGTACATGCCAGTTTTCTTCCTAATTGAAATATTTAGAAAAAGACATCTCTCCACAAAAAATAAGAGCCAGATTAATAGAAAATATCATCTTCTGTATGTCAATTAATGTAATATATTCAGGATGCTACATGTGATGACTACATATACAGAAATACAGCATAGTACCTACTGCATAACCTTCATAAGAAATGTACAATGGCCACTTTAAAAAAATTCAAGCATTTAGCAAGTAAAATTTTTCTTAAAATGTAAAACTTTCAAAAATATACACCGGTACTTATAACATCAAAACAGCATCTGAAGCTGAAGCCTAAAATCAATTAGAGCAAATAGCCAAAGTCATCTTATTTTCAATTAAACTACTTCTGTTTGCTTGTTTCTTCTACACAGTATTATTGTATTAACTTTATAGTTAGGTTTTAGAACGTGAATATATTTGTCAATACTAAGAGTAGAAAACAAGAATGAACGGTATTATTTTTGGCAACTTAGGTAGGCTTGGCAGATAATTAAGGGGTGGTTGAAAGTTAAACAGTACCGTCTAAAATAAATACGACATTCTTAAGACTGCAGCCTGAAGTAACCTTGTGCTGTCAGGACCTCTTTGTCAAGTTCTACATTCTGAACACTTTCCTGGTTAACTCTCAAACGATAACATTAAGAGGGGAATGTGGATGTCTTATCTATGTGTTGTTAGAAAAGGTAGTTAAATCTGGAAGGATTTTATCAGGATCTTGTTCATTCTACGATACTGGTACTTTAGAAACTGGTCCCTCGCTTTCAACAACGATACCTTTTTTTCAATAGTCTATTAGTCAAACAAACAATACATTGTAATCATCTCTTTAACTACCAATAGATATCTATATACATGTACATGTATTCTTCCTGTTGAACTATCTTATCAGTAGTCAAGTTATATATTTACGTGTACATAGTAGGAAAAAACAAATGTGAGAAAATTAAAACTATTATTACATACAAGTTGTATTAATAAACATCATATTTACTATCATAAATATTTGTAGACATAACATGTTTCAAATCAGTGACATCACACACCTCATGGTTAATGAATATTTTCAGAATTTGCAATGGAATAAAGGGGTTTTGTCAAAACTTGAATGACATTATTTTAAGAATAAAATAACAGTTGGATTATTTGTCTATGGTTATGTATTAGTACTTGTACATGTATGCTAGGAATTGTTTTTAATCTAGACACATGCATTGCTTCTTTTTTTTTTAAAAACTTAACTTTATGCAACAGCGTTAACTTAACATGAAAATATTCACACTACTATGAGTGTACATGTACATGTCAATCTGTATGCATGTAGACTTTAATACAGGGTTTAAAGTAAACTGTCTGACAGTACTGAAATAGACTGGCTGAAAGCATCAGTCAATTTGACAAGAAAAAAAAATACTGTAATACTCTTTTCCAAACTGTAAATGGCATCATTGTCTTTACCCAATGCAGGATATTGTTCTGTGTGTAGTCTACATATTACAATTTGTACTGAAATACATTGTAACCTCGCATTAGAAACATACTAAATAAGAATAATTCAAATAAATGTGATTTCAATTCCTGAAAATAACCCCTTAGACTGAAACGGTATAATAAATCAATTGTGATCAGATAATGACTAAATCAATGAAGAAGAGAGACAAATCAATTAAATGGAAAGTATACATGTACATGTATAGATGAGCAGACTGGATCAAGGTTTATTATATAGATGTACATGGGTTAATGTGGGTATTATATCAATCAAATATCAAACACATGCAATTACATTTACAAAGCACACGGCAGCTTTGTTTTCCTGGCAAGCTTTAAACTATAAATACATGTCCACTGGCACACTGTAGTTAAAAAAAAAGAGCACTTGCTCCGACATTTGAGAAAAACAAGATAATTACAGTACTACACAGATAGAAAAATAGACCAGGGCTTGGTAAATGTAATCTTTACAAAAGAATCTCTGAAAATGGGTAGTTATTCAGATAAGCTTATTAATTAGATATTTTAAGAACTGATTTTACTAGTGGATCTGGTCTCCATAACATTGATAAACAGGTCTTTCACGATCAAGCCTGGAAATAAGGCACCTGTCACTGACAATGTCAGGCACAGATTCAGGCTTTGTCAGACACAAAATATTTGATGTCTTGTCATTTTGTCCCACGCTGATTTGCCTTTTTTGCTGACTATAGTTGAAAATGTCAGGTATTATTTTATTAGTGCCTGACATTTTGTCAGGTACATCTAAAACTGTTATTTCGAGGCCTGTTTATGGTATACATTTACATTAGCGGCATTAGGATAGTCCAGTGTCCGACTACATGTACCAGTGAAAAATACACATCTGAAGTTGGTGCCCTGGATAGGGAACATCAAAAGAAATAATTATATCTTAGAATTGATCAGAAGGGGGGAATTGGCTCATGATATGACTAGTCTAGTCTGAAAATAGCACATGTCACTGTATATGGTACACTTTAAGCTTAAGTGTAACCAAACATAAAACATTACCATAAAATTGTGCAATTAACTGGTTATCTCAGTTTTAATAACAATTCATTAATGCAAAATGAGTTTTTGATACTCACAGATATTCAAATCGAAATGATTCTGTTATGAAACAAAAACTTGAAATGAACTAATTCATCCGTAATTAATTTGGAAGTACTGACTGACTAACGTCAGAAATTCTCGAAGATACAAATAAATTAGTGAATCAAGACAATCGTTGTATTACAATTTATCTACACCAATACAAATAACAGTCGTACATTAATATTGACACTGGCAAGAAACAGATCTTGTCCTTTCTATATCCAGATAGGTCAACTGCATGTGAAATATATTTATCTCACAAAAACTAAAGTACTGTATGTGTAAGCTTATCCTAACATTACTTTATGATTTTTTTCTACAGAATGAGAAACTACATGCTTCAACAACATGTTACCACGAGTACCATACCCAGAACATTAGTTAAAGATACATTATGTAAGATTTAGATAAAGAACTAGCCATTCTTGCTATAATAGTTTGAAAGTAGATGATGTAAAATTAATAATTTGAAATTTTCATTCAATTTACTCTTATTGCAAGCGAAGATACTGGCCTTTGAAGGTTTGACAGATGTGTGCAATAATTTCAAACACAGTCCTGGTTGATCGAAGCTAAGTCTTAGTCCGTCTGGGTCTGCCATATTTGATTAAATCAAAGTATTGCTGAAACGTTTTAATCTGTTTGATATCGAAGAAATCTGATGCCATCGAGAGTTGATTAAGGCCTGGATCAGTAAATTAATGTCTAATTAAAATACTTTAGAAAACATTTCGGGCCCAATGAAAGAACTGTAATAGGCAGATTTACATGTAGCTCTTGCATAATGCATGTTTAATTAGTGTAATATAAACTGAGAAAAGAGACTTGATTGAAAGATGCATGTGTATAACACAAGATCTGATGAATTATTCTTAACAAGCTTAAAACTGTCATGTACATGTAGTATAATATTGTGGAGGCCAAAATCCCATTTTTTAAGTTATATAACTGTATCAATAACTATACATTATTTTACTTCTGGATGTAATACATCATCTCATCACCAATTACTACAAATCTTCAGATTTCCATATATTCATAATTCTAAACAATGATCTACTTTATACAGTCATAATATTTACAGGAGGATAATCTACATGTAGGTCATGTGATAGTTATTGACCTATACTATAGACATTTTAATAATCAAACAATGAGCATTTCCTGTGATAAGCTACTGTTGTTAACATGACTCTATTTTTCACCTTGCTACAAAATAAATAACCATGGCCTATACTTGACTAACTTACAGATGGCAAATTTCACATTGACAAACTCAGTAGTCAAGTGTTGTTTAAAGATTGGTGTGTAAGACTTAACACAAGTACACACTAAACGGTAGTATTATATATAAACATGGATCAAATTAGTAAGGAGAGGAATTGAATGTCCTATCAAAAGAATACTTTGGTCATTTTGAGACTAACTTTGATATATAAAAGCGGTTGCCATACAAGATGAGTCCACAGGGGATCATATGATCCATAATGTAACCAGGATATACATGTTAACATAATATATTTCAAGTTTCATTAAAATCCGATAAATTGTGTGACCTGATGCGAGTCCACAACCAAAATGTGAATGGTAATTGGTCACACAAGGATGCACAGTGCGATGGCATAACATATCCATATGTGGACGTATAAAAATTCGACAGTATGATCATATCTTTAATTTATCAAATTTGAACTTATTTTAGCTGTATTCCAATGTGTTCAACATAAGAACCTGTCAAATGATATTTTATTGGAATTAAAAATATTTACATGAAGGAAGCACAACAAACATTAAAAAAGCTGTGTTAATTCGGCCATGCATGTTTTCTATAACTACGGGTAGGATTGAATGCAGTTCATTTACCTTATCATTCAACCTCGGTTTTTTTCTCATTCAAGCTCATAACTTTTTGAAAATGCATTGTGTAATGCAAAAATATTAAATAATAATACTATAAAACGTAAGTACCCTGTAGGTACAACATGTATGTCAAAAAGTGTGCATTAATTTACATGTAGTCAAATTTTTTTTTCCAGATCACAGATCTCCACAACACGTCAATGTAGTTGGCACTATTTATATTTTTGCTTTATTAAAATTTAATTCAATCTAAAAATCAATGATTCCTTTGGAAAATCAAAGCATATCTGTATAAACAATTCGTCAAGAAATTGAACAGAAGTGGAAAAATGCGCGAGAAATAATGTGACTATAACAAAGCTCTTTGTCCAGATTTGCTAACTTGGTGGAATGAACACTCAGGAGTTTATAACAGTATTTATTGCTATTTATTCATAATTAAGCAATAAAATATCTTAAATAACCTATTAAGGAAGACATTTTTTTCACATTTATTTTAAATATCATCTAGGAAAATCAAAACTGTGGTACATGTATGTTCGTTTTTTTCTGTAGACGGTATTGGGCGGTTTTATATCGAAATATCGTCCAGCTCTATACCTGTGAATATTGAAAATCTCCACTTAGCTACTAAGTGGAGGAAGCCTTTAAAACAATTAGTTCTTCTTCACGGTACAACCATATTTCAACCAGAACTTAACATCAGGAAAAATACATAAGAAATATATGTGTAAGGTCTCAATATTTTTCAAATATTACACACAGTAGTTCCACTCGGGTTTGATTGAAATAAAACAATAGCTACATGTAGGTGTATCTGACATGTAAACATGTACTAACCTGGGACAAACAGTTGCATAGAAATCATCCAACTGTCAGCTTACCAACACTACAGCTAACTAATTAAAGTCTTATATAATGGAACTTAGTTCTCTCTAGTATTCTTATGTCAGGTCTCTCAGCCAAACAAATGATATATTGTTTATTGATCAAGTAGAAAAATCTTCTTAACCTAAAGCCTTATTAACACAAAGTCTCTGTCTCTAGAATCTACTAAGGTAAAGACTTCTTAATAAGCCAGGTACAGAATAAGTGAACTTGTTTTTAAGCGGATCTTGATCCCCTTCACTCATTCTTAATCTTCTATATTTGGTTTTCTATTTTTCTCATGACTAGTTCCGTACAATGAATGTAATATGTATGGTACTTTAAATTAACTTGATATAGCACCAGGATCAACTGAACATGATAATACTGGAACAATTTTTATTCATAATGTACCAGTAACTAGTAACATAGTACATTATGTTTAATACATTATTAACACTTCTTAGTACTGTAAGGTTTAGGTTTTGAGTAGGGAATGTTGCTACGCTAGTAAGCCTACATGTCTATGAAAACAAAAAGACTTTGACCACAAGGTGGTATCAATGCCCAAAATCATGTTTGGATAAAGTCATTTTTTTTCACATTATCAAGCTTAGTTACTTATGAAAGGTGAATCTTGTATGCTGAATGTGTCAATATATTTCATAGTCATACCTCCGTATGTGGGTAGTTAAGTGTGATCAGGGCACCCACTGTGCATGTTAAAGGATATTATTAAAGTTACCTTTCACACTATTCTGAAATTGTGTACATACTGTTTCATTAAAGAAAACACTTTCGATTTCTCATACCCCTACATGTGTTAGTTTGTGTGTGGTCAGGGCACCCAATCTTAAAGGACATTATAAAAGTGACTTTATTTTGACACTACCGGTACATGTATTCTAAAAGTGTTTGTCCTGTTTCATTAAAGAAAACACTTATTTCTTGGCAATGCTTTCAAGTATTTTCACTGTAAGTAACATCAATTCTCAATCTTTTATCAAAAGACTAATAATGCTGAACAGCAAAATGGTAAAATAATTATGAGGATAACAAACAAATAACACAAAACGTGCTCAATGAAACATTTCAACTTTATACACTCCAGTGTTTTGTGTTGTGTTTCCCCAACATAATTTCTTAATGTTCATTGAACCATAAATAATAAACAAAACAATCTTTAACAAAGACACTTAATAATATACATCACATGGGATGGCCTAAAATACATGTACATACATGTGTGCTCGTAAAAAAAACATAAGTATAATAAATTACTAATCACTTAATAAGGAATTACACATGAAAGCCTGTAATTATAAATTTTTAAAGATATATTTAGTCATAATTTTTAATTTATAACAAACAGAAATTATTTCTTGTTCAAAGATTCAAAGAAAATTTAAGATTATAAAGATACATTTTCCGAAAGAAGTGGGTTTAACATCTACATCTATTTCTTCCAGCATTCCCTGTAAAATCATGTAGATTTACAGACTGCATGCCAAACAATAGTCTCGGTCACCCAGACCCCCCCCCCCAGTCTTCAACGTACGGAGGGTCTGTTCTCAATTTTTGACTAAAATTTACTGGATAATCTACCCCATAAAAAAACAAACTCCCCGTTATGCATGGGAAATGGAACCTATTGGCTTAAATCTTGGTAAGTGATAGATCTTATGAAGCTAGGCCGATGAAGCTAGATTCTATTGGCTAATGGCTCGGTAATTGCTAGATCTTAAGAAGCCGGGCCGAATTTGTTAGATTCTATAAAGCGAGGTTGAAATATATCCCATCTATTATTAGAAACAAAATAGAGACATTGGAAAAAGCATGAATTGCGATGAAGAAGAAGATTGTGAGAACTCATACGTCTATTCATGACGAGAGAAAATTACCATTTCAATTAAAACCTTTACAAACAAAAGTTTAAAGGTTGTCATTGTTGACAAGCGAGCTGTTTTGATAGATTCAGTACGTGGTAACTTAAAAGACTGGATAATCCAGACAATGACCGACTTTCCGTCAAATTTTGAGGACCCATCCAGACTAATATTCATAGAATATTTGTTTGGATGATAGAGACTAGTCAAACAAGAATCTATTGCATGATGTACCTGTAGGTCTGTTTACAGTTATTCACATCAAGTCATCTACACAATTTTACAAGTCATTGCAAATCAACTATTGTTTTTCAATTCATATTTTTTTCAGTTACAAAGAAATATACTGTCTTAGAGACAGTACGTATTTTACTATTAAAACTTAGAAAGTCACATTCTATTTGTTCCAAGGATACAGTGGGTGTTTTTTCATCACTTAAATTTACAATAAATTTGACAAACATATAACATTATAATTTAGCTTTTAACAAAAGGGTAACTGTAAGGGTGACGTTGTCATTTCTTAGACAGCCTTAGACTTAGTGGTTTGAATTAATGTCAACACAAAAAATAAACCACGATTTTATTTTGATATTTATTTTGTTTTCTGTCATGGATAGAGTAATATTAATAAAATACTTGTAAAATAATAGTATTAGTACCGTAGACCAGTTAAATGACCTCCTATTTGCTATATAAGGCCTACAGAGTTGACCTTCTTATTATTCTGTATGAGTGTATGCACTACTAAATCATCTGCCTGCTATTATTATTATAACTTATAAGTTATATTATTATTATAATCTTATATAAATAAAGCCTAAATAAAGTTCCAAGAAATTATTTCACCATTGCATAGATTTAAAATATTATCTAAAAATAAACCAATTTCGTCAAATTAATTTACCAATAAAAATATTATGCCACGGACAGGGTTTCATTTTGACAGTTCATGTTACCATGCCCTTTTCACCGTGGCTAATGAGCTGCATGTGCCACTGGCGCGATTCATCTCGTGCGGTTTGGCGGAGAAACTACAAAATCTAAAGACAAGTCTAGTAGTACCGTACTGTAAAGTAAAACTTTAGTTATCTGGGAAATTAATGGCCACGGATAACAAAGATCTGGGGCTGTACATCCATGATTTCAGTGAACTTTACATTAAAGCAGTGCAACAAGTGATAAAAAAAATGTACAGTTACAATTCGATCTATCGCTATGGCCATTCCACAATAATAATGATCATCGACTGCATAGCCTTGCTGTTGAACTTGGCGAAGAATAGCCTTTATAATACGTTATACAAACCCGTCATGCCTAGCTCCTGTGATATATAATAAAGTTCAATTCTGTGCATGTAAATAAATCAAAATTGGGGCATGTGAATAAGTGTTCTTTTGATGTTGTAATTCAGTTCAACTTACCTTTTTTCCACGTGAAAACACACACAGACAGGACAGCACAAACACACAACAATATGGCGGACGGCAATACCCACAATGCCTTGTGCTACGGTAATCACCGACAGAGCATGGCACGTGTGAAGCTACAAAAGGGAGATATGGTTCACAGAAAACTCGATGCCAATCAAACCACAGTCGCTAAGGTGATATTTTTACACTGCGTGATAATAACATATGTTATAATAAAAATAGTAAGATATTATCCGCTTAGATTAACACTAGGCAGTCAGTAATACCATCTCATAATTCGTCTGCTGTGGCGTAAAAAACATCAGCGCACTTGTTCGATCCGTTAGAAAATAAATTTACCTGCGACCATAACTGTATTACTATTACTTTGAACCTTTACGTCATTATAGTATAGTATTCCTGTTTGATGCACATAATGAGTTTAAATAAATGTGTGACACTGTTGCAAAGGCTTATAAAAATTATCCCGAAGCCAAGGATAAACAGCTTTTTAAAATAATTAAATTTTAAGACTTTAACTTGAATGTCGCTAATAAAAAACAACCAGGGCATTGTTGAATAATTGAGCAATTATAAAAATCAAATATTTATTATCGATTCTGACTTACCCGAGAATAGTTAGGGTACAAAAAAATGCCCGCGAATTATTCAATACAAGTCACAGGTAGCCTATAGAAATAAAGGGTTATAGGATTTAGTGTGTAGGCTAATCTTATGTTTTTGCGTCTATGTTGAGTTGTGTAGCCTAGTTTTCCTGGATTATGTATCAGCGTCATTAATAATTAAAACTTACATTAATCATAATTGATTTCTGTAATCAAAAGCTCACCAATAGATGGGTTATTCTTTTATTTTTATACTTATGGGACTCTATAGCAAAATGTTCAACTGGGCCTGTACATCTATGTTCTTCGGTGCTGCGTTGTAAACATTAATATTTACACAGCTTATTATTTAAAGCAATCCCACTCTGTTATACATGTAGCCAGTTTTGATCATTATCTGGTGATATTCGTAGGCTACATTGTTAAGGAGAAAAATAGAAAGTTGGGATGCCTCAGACATACCTTGTTACAATGATTTCATCAATATAGAAAGTCTCACCAATTTACTTCCCATCTCACACACAAAAATATATATGGAATCCGCGTGGTTTAATCTTTATGACATATCAAAATATGACTTTCCTAGTGCAGTTCTATGAACCCAAATTGTATCACGTAGGCCCTACTTCATAGTCTATCATTATACGTTTCTACAAAGCTAATTTAAAATAGAATACAATTTCTCCATTTTGATAAATGCTGCCCAATGTGTCGTCCGATAGGGCTATTTCATGAAGTTATATAAGCGCAATGATTATAGTTCAACCGGGCAGCGAACATACCGCCCGCATTTTACTATAGACTTTTCTGTAAAATGATTATGTAACGCGTATGTAAAATGGAAAATTATAGCTATCAAAAATGTAGTTTGGCCTTTCGTTTACCTTACAGACAATATTTTACTCCTACTTATATAGTGTCTAGCCTTCTCCACCTCGATTGTGTAGGCCTATAGTTCCTTTAAAATGGGGTAGGGCCTACCATTGCCCTATTTTCACGTGTTAATGTAGGCCTAATGTATAAAAGGAGTGAATAAATTGACAGGTTGGCGAATTTACCTCATACCTGCAGTTAATGCGATGCTCAGAGGCCCAACTTCTAGCAATGTCATTAAGAGAAGAAATTGCCAGCCTGGGAGGGTCAGAACGAAAAGACACAACCTTTGACAGTTTCGGTGAGTACGGGGCATTCTATGAGTTTTAGCACTTGTACCCTCCTAGAAGCACCTTAGGCCTACATATTTGATTTAAGATTTCCAGTGTATACATGTATCTCAATCTACTTGTATTTTGGTAGCTTTGTCCAAAACAATTCTATCTTAGGATAATTCAAATTTCCAACAGCGTATATTATGATATAAAATATAGCTTCGAACTGTTTTTATAAACTTGACAACTCAGATCTGAAAAATAGGCATGAAATAAAGGACACTGTATAGGCCTACCTTTCTTAAACCCTCCTTATCTGACAACAAGAACACATCTTGTTATCGTTAACCGCAAAAACTGAGTGCAGTTAGGTTGAAGTTTGATGTAACATTCAGCAATGCGGGCAGATCACCCGATTTGTCGTTTGGTTCCATTAATTAGTACTAAAAATCTTGATGTTATAAACATGCATGTGAAGTTGATATAACAAAAAAAAGAGTACACTCTGGTAAATGAACGATTATACATATAGAGAGGAGCGCAATTTAAAGTTCCCTTCACACTTATTATAGGTCATTCCGAGACTAACACATAGGGTTTTTTTTTACTTGCGTGCAGAAAATAACGCAAGGTTCGGTAGAAGATCCTCTCACTGTCACCGCAGAAACACATTATTAACCCTATTACGTCATCTACTTACACAGATAACAGACCTTGTGATCGACAACTCAATTAACAAAAGTAACGCAGCCGTCCAAATTTAACTACCGGTATGTATTTTCAAATCATATTATAAAAGTAGATGGCACCCGATGGCCTAACTCAAAGTTTTTTTTAAAATCTAATGTGGAGGTTAAACACGAAATCGACAAAATTCATAGGTAATTATTTTCAACAAGTTCAAAATAATGTTATTAGAAGAAAAACGTCCTTAAAATGTCATCTAGAGATCAAATAACAAGTTTTTTGGGACTATTTTAAATTATAGGTCAATTATATCGTACAAGAAACTAAAGGACTCTAATTTAAATGTATCAAAGCGAGGCGCAAGCAATTTTCAAGGCGTACATCCTTAACGGCTCCTCGAGTGGCAATCACCCATAAAGAGAGGTTTATTAAGTGATTTCACCTGTATATGTGTGAGACTTGTACGTTCTTTACGTGGGTTAACACCTAGGTCAACTGATATAGGTGTAAGGGTATAACCGAATGTCTATTAAAAACACGTGTCACTACTCACTACACTACACTATATTATATTGAATCTTGATCACTGAAATTATAGGGCTCTCGCCTATAGACGGCTTGAAGTAAGTACATGTATACAACCAACGTAAAGAATACCAGGTTTCAGCGCTTACCTCCGAGGTAGAATTTGGCCATGGAGCGAAATTCAGTAGACACTTTACCGTTCTAGTGATAACGCAATACGTACAAAATGGGCATGATAGAGAACTAGACTATTGATAGACTATTAATGAACCCTATTTATAAGTACTATGTCGACCATTCATTTTATTGATCATTTGACTTAATCAGTGAACAGATTACTAGTAGGAATTGACCAAAACCCAGCAGCTTTATTGTATAAATAAAGCATACTTTTGGACATCACTTTCTTGAACGGTGGACGAAATTAATAATCAAATCGTGTTCAAAAGTTCCACGTTTCATTTTAACTCTTTTTGGTGGAAATATTATTGCATCGCTTGCCTTTAGAGATGCCACTGCTATCTGTACAGAGGGGTTTCGTCTATTCAGAAATTTGAGAACCAGAGAAAAGAGGACCACGAGAGCTACGAAAATAGTTCCTTAACATTTATTACTTAAGATTTATAGAGCGAAACACATGGCGATAACGCTAATTAGTATTCCCTCCTTTTCTTAACTCTGGTTTCAGTGCAGACCGAGTTGTTTCTTTCTTTCATCTTGTTTGAACATAACATAGTCTATAGAAATATAGGTGGTATGAAACACGAAGATCATAATCATCCACATGATGAAGGGAAGCTTTTAACACTATAACATAGAGGTTCCATTTTCAATCATAAAAATCTGCTGTATGAGAAGTCTGCAGAATGGACAGACGCCAATCTTATAAAGACAAGGGCCCATACATCTGTTACATAAGTCTATAAATTATATATTAACTATACTATTAAGCCAAGGTTTCCTGGCAGAGATCGACCAAAAATCCATACATCAAATAAGAATTCTTTGTAATTCAATGTCACGTAGAAATAATATTGAGATTTCATGATGACATAGTATTCTACAACGCCATTTGATACGCGTAAAGACTGTGGATACTTTGATGTATTTCTTATGACCAACATTACTAATTTTACCCCGCCGTTGATCTTAATTAATTTTACCCGGTACCACGTGTTGTTACCTTACTTTATTTTAGTAACAATATAAGCGACCGTAACAATAACAGTACCCTTTAATTACATGCCTAATAATGATAAGTAAAGGAAAAAATATGCATAAATATATAACATTATCACACAGAAGTTATATACAAATTCACAAATGGTAAATAGTTTATCTTCTTTAAGAGCACCGTAACAGAGAGTTACATAATGAAACCCAAGATTCAACCCCCTATAAAATTAGTAAAATTCTACTCTTTGGAGTATGAAACACGAAGATCATAATCATCCACATGATGAAGGGAAGCTTTTAACACTATAACATAGAGGTTCCATTTTCAATCATAAAAATCTGCTGTATGAGAAGTCTGCAGAATGGACAGACGCCAATCTTATAAAGACAAGGGCCCATACATCTGTTACATAAGTCTATAAATTATATATTAACTATACTATTAAGCCAAGGTTTCCTGGCAGAGATCGACCAAAAATCCATACATCAAATAAGAATTCTTTGTAATTCAATGTCACGTAGAAATAATATTGAGATTTCATGATGACATAGTATTCTACAACGCCATTTGATACGCGTAAAGACTGTGGATACTTTGATGTATTTCTTATGACCAACATTACTAATTTTACCCCGCCGTTGATCTTAATTAATTTTACCCGGTACCACGTGTTGTTACCTTACTTTATTTTAGTAACAATATAAGCGACCGTAACCATAACAGTACCCTTTAATTACATGCCTAATAATGATAAGTAAAGGAAAAAATATGCATAAATATATAACATTATCACACAGAAGTTATATACAAATTCACAAATGGTAAATAGTTTATCTTCTTTAAGAGCACCGTAACAGAGAGTTACATAATGAAACCCAAGATTCAACCCCCTATAAAATTAGTAAAATTCTACTCTTTGGAGTTCAACGGATTCTTAATTTCAAAGGCTACATATGCATGATTATTGCCATTTTATGTACATTCATAATGCCTATAATATAATATTTTGTATACCATACAGTAACTAAACTCTATTCTACTTCGGTGATTGATAAATCCTCCCTTTTCCTGTCGAGAAATTACATCTTAACATGGAGTGGGCTATATATTATAATATTGCGTCAACAGAATATCTGTGCTTGTCGTAAGAACTCTGATCTGACCTATAAAGGGCTCAAGAATATGTCGGAATCGATAGAGATAAATGGAAGCAAGAGAAATTCTGCTGTCAACTGTAACACAGTGTCGTGAACTATGTAGCATATGATGACAGATAATCGCCTTTAGCAATGATATCTGCCTTCGTATCTCTTCCAATCGTCTTCTGAATTTGAGAACAATTTTATTAAAACATTTGTGTTTCTTCAAATTCAAAAGCAATTCTATTTCTTCAGCAGAATCTGAATTGAAGACCAGTTAAATTTCTTCAACTTTGGAGGAATTTGAGAACAAATATTCTTTAGCATCAATTAACAATTTATGCTGAATTTGAGAATACGTGCACTTTTATGTTCATCGACGATGTTGAATTAACAAAATGTTGGTGTTTCTCCCACTGATAAATCAGTGATAAAGACCTCTATGGGGCCATCCATAAAGTACGTACGCTCAAAATGGGTAAAATTCAGACCCCCCTTCCCCCCTGTACGCTCCTGTACGTACGTTTTGCCAATGAATTTACGCACCTGTACGTTTTTGGCGTGACCCCTACCCCCTTCAAGCGTACGTACTTTATGGATGGCCCCTATAACGTCGTTTTTCTCTCTCTCAATTGAGATTTGTTGAAGGGGGAACATTTTTGCAAATAAAGAGTAGGGCTCAACAAACATAGCGTTGGCGGTGCTCTATAGAGACCGATTCAAACTGTTCCATAGAAATTAGAACAGCGTTCACGCTTATATTAACCGAACGGATGGTTGGGTGGTCGAATGGTTAGCGTGTGGATGCTGCATCATAAGTTATGTCATTAAGTTAACTGGCGTGGTGTCGATAAACCGGTTGTAAGTGACAAGGAGTAGTGGCGCATGTCCAACCTGAAATACAATTAAACCATATCTACATGTAAGTCCCTAAATGACCTAGTTTGAGTCGAGTGGACGTTAAACTCCATTTTCTCGCCCTCCAGTTTTACTATCGCACAACCGTTCGTAGACAATTAGGTGCAGCCGGGCCATGTGGCGAATTGACCTATGCTATATCAAGTTTAATAAATGACGTTATCAATAATTTAAGAAACTGTTCAAGATAAACATGATTTGAAGAAACCTGCCAACGCTCAAGGTCTTTCTTTATCTGGCTGTTTCTTTCGATTTCAAATTGGACTTTGTTGTTCATTTACAAATGAGTTTTCTGTAAATTTAATTAAACAAGGATGCCATTTGCTGGCAAACTACAAAAAAGAGAAGACACAAATTATGTTATATACGTCATCAATTACCGTGTGCTCTAGTCAACTGGAATATTGAATTAAAATAGATCCTTTTCAGTGATATACGCCTAGAGATAAGTAAAATAAAATGAAGTGTACAGAGGTGTAATGAAGGTTATAAATTTTCTAAAATGAATGTCGTCGCCATATTGTGACGATAGAATTGCTGTAACTGTCATTATGATTAACATTTACATGCCGTTAGTGTAAAACTCTTCTTGATGACTGAAGGGTTCCGAAAAAAAATCAACAATGACATCTCTAAGGTGACCGTGGTTTATTTAAGGCAACCAGGCGTCACCCTATGTCATTACATTAATGTGACAGAAACTGAATACAACCGTTTTGTAACTCGAAATGGCGACGATTTTGAGACGTTAAGCACACGTTACATGACAGCTTTGCTCACGTCAAAAGAGAGGAAAATGTCTTTTTTTAAAACTGATAATAAAAGTCATAAACTTTTGCATTTGTATTTATTTTTAACTTGGAAATAAGATAACATGATATAGATTGCAATTATATTTTTTTTTATATTTTAACTGGTTTATTGAATGTATTTCGAACGTTGTCCATAGTTCACTTAACTTCCTTAATGGAATCCACAATAATTTCCACTTTAATTTAGAACTTGACAAAGTTGAGGATAGACAGTATGCCAGGAAAGGAAATTAACAGCTTAAGTGTGTCATTTTATTTCCTCAGGCTTGTAATCTATTATGCAGACGTCCTTTTGTTTATTTTCCTTACGAAGCCTTAAAAAGTAAATGG
Organism: Patella pellucida; assembly: GCA_917208275.1. Lineage (NCBI taxonomy): Eukaryota > Metazoa > Mollusca > Gastropoda > Patellidae > Patella > Patella pellucida. The sequence goes on from OU795036.1 coordinate 39,015,477, forward strand.
AGTAGAAGGAAATAGGAAAGTTTGTGTTTCGTTTATTCATGAAATATCTTTACACATTTAAACAAGCACTCGAACCTGCGAGGAAATAAATGTAATTTTAATTAAAATATCATATTTACAATAACCCTAGACTCAATTAATTATCGAAAACCCGAGAACTGACGTAACTTAATCAAATCACTGTGCACCAGCGTCCAATGGGATAGGCCTATAATAGTTGGTTTATTTGGGGAGGCTGTGACGATAAAACAGAAAACGTCTTTGCTTGAAATGATTGCTGTATGTAACTATCGTTAATCGGTGTTGGCAGATAATGGCACTCTTAATGTCTAATATCTGGTTGACCTTGAACTTTGTGTGACCACAATTAATAACAAAAAGCAATTATTGATATAGACCTCTGGAGCGTCAGGTGTTTCTGATGTAACACTTGCCGTTATTACATTTATACAATGTAATGATAATCACAGCAGAGATGGGATACTAGTATTCCAAATAAGAGAACCATCGGAACAGCTTTTTAGAGATTCTGATGGAATTTAACATTCAATAAGATCTAATTGATAATAGAACAAATCAAATATAATGATTAATGGAGGATGTAGGCGGACATCCGTCACATTTCACCATTACATCGATCCTAATGTTAAAAGAAAGTCGACATTGAAAACATATATTGGTGCCAATTCTTTCTAATCTATAAACCAATTTGGAAAGACAAGTTTAGTACATTATTTTTTTTAAAGACCACCGATTTAATGCAATGCAAATGTTTGACGAAGTCATTAGGCCAGATACAGCCACGATAAGATACAGCCACGATTTCTTAATATTCTATTCAGGGTCATAAAACAGGCAACAAACGGTGGACAAACCATTCTTCTCTTTTTTTACCGATCAACGAACACCGACTCCCGAGCTGTATTCTATATGAAGTCTAAAGCCTGGTTTATACCTCCGATGCGTTCAAACGCGACCTACGTTTCCAGGCGTTGAAAGACGTTAAACGGCGTAGCTACTTTAGTTATTACGGACGTAAAACGCAGCCACGCTAACCTAACATCAACGTTCAGCGCTTTGTTGAACTTTTATGGCCGACGACGCTGAGCTTCCCAAGCATTTTCGGCAAATCGGTAATACGGATTACTGGTCCCTACATTACGCCTTGAGTAGGAACAGGGACAAAAACTGGGCCCATTGATTCCTAAATTGCCCGACATGTCTCACAGGCAATCTTGCAGACGGTTTATGGACTAGCAGTACGGAGACAATGTAGATGTTGGTGAATCACCAGAATCAAAAGTACCGTATCGTCATCATGAGCCGTTTCTTCGGGCCGATGGCATGTTTTTGCCAAGGAGGCCCTACAAGTTTCATAAACTTCATGTGCAGGAGGGTTGATGAACACATAGTGTACTTGCCGAAATATTCGCTATCTGAAAGTACAAGCTCACAACAGGGTGATAGAAATTCCATTGTCGTCTACTTCTTGCAAATGTGGGCCTCTTGTACGACCTGGTTATAGACTTGATCTGTTCACCCTGGTCCTTAATTAGCAATAGCTGGGCTGCAGAGGGTAAAGGGCCGTTTCGTCGCCGATTTCTAGGTCCGGTACTCGCTGGCGTCATTTTGTGTATACTTTTTGGTTAATGGCAACGTACGCCTTTGACCGCCGCAAACGGCAGATTTGACGTTGCCGGCGTCTTGCGGCGGATGGCAGCATAAAATTTAAAAACCTGATTTATTACGCCTTATCGACATTTCAAAAATTTATTTATAGTGATCACTTAAATTCTTGGTAATTTTGACCAATTTCAGCAATTCCGTTACCCACGAAAAACTTTCGAATAAATATTCCATATCATAACAGGCTAATTTCTGAATTAACCCTGATTTCAACCCGAAAAAAGGGAGGAATTTTGACAGAATTTTTTTTCTATAAACAATATTTATTCAGAAACTGGGGGGGGGGGGGTTGAAGGAACAGGCAAATCCTATATAACAGAATTTTTGGGCTACTTCTAATATAGTCTTCAATAAGCTTTAATTGAGGAAAACACTTTTCGTGAACGCCTGAGATAAATAGCCAATCACTAATCAGTACTAAATAAAAAATGATCGACCATTGATATTATAGAAAGATTTATTATTATCCGATCTCTACGTTTGTTTATATAGTTTGTCCGCGGGTAGGTAAGATCACAGAGATACGATAAAGACGAGATGCTAAAAGGAGATCGTACCCCACCGAGTGATCGTGACAGATCATAGCTGGAGACCAATAGAAATCTTGTCGATGGTTTGTTTTAACGATATGCATATTGCTTGTATACTTGACAAGCCATACAAAATCAATTTCACACTCACTGTCCACGTGCTAATGTGGTTTGAACATAATTTTAATACTCTATCATGACTTCAATTACAATATTATCATCATCGGTCATTGGAATTATACAATAAAACAAGTTTTGTTTTACCAATAGAAAGCTGTTTTTATGAGTCCGGTTGGTGCAAAACAATGGGACGTTAAACCCCATTTCATTCATTAAATAATTCATTACCAACGAAAAGGTACATATACTATTTTTATATTTAATTATAGTAGCATACACGTCAGTCGGTCCAATGATATACTACATTGTAAATTCAAATATGCCCTTGCATTAAGCGGACGTTAAGCCTCACAAACAAACCAATTAACCAAAATTAACATGTATAAACCTGTCCGAAAACTGACTTTAATCTACCTTTGAAGAAAAAAAATCCAATGCTCAATAACTAAAATCCAAGACACGATTACTTGAAAACATCCAACATAATAACGATGTCACGAAACTAAAAAAGCTGCAATTTTAACAATTGAAACCATATTCAGATTACTGAAAAGGGATGACGTACATTACTCAGATAATTAGCAGCACGATTTCTACGCAAGAACTTTTGAGGTCATAGTCATGCGAAGACATTTAATAATCTGGTCGACCATTGGCTGAAAAGATGCTGTGTTTTTTATCAGTGAAAATCCTATAACTTTGCTTGAGTTTTATATCAATATAAATTTTCCAGAAACTGATTATAGATACCTCACAATTTATAACAAAATTAGAAGCAAAGATGGGCTTTTGGAGAAACCGACAGAATACTAGTTACCTAGAAATGCATAATATCTATCCTTAACCAATGTATATATTTGATAAGCCTCTAAATGATGGTCCTGATAAAAAGAGTAGATTTATTTGTGATAACGGAGGTTGTCAAAAGACTATATACCCTCAGTATTGAAGAGTTAAGATATATATTATATACGGGTGTTTTCATGTTTCAGTAATACGACCACTCTATATACCTATATGTACATATATTATAATTACAATATAGTGTTAATATTATATTAAGATTTGTATCTCGATATTTGAGATATACCTACCATTTCTTACATCACATACATATCTATCAAAACTGACATTCACACTCCACCTAGTCTATAAATGAAATATATTTCTTTTTTTCGTTTGGTCTGTGATCTATGGTGGGTAATGCAGTTGCGTGGCTTTGTTGTCATTTACAGGCAGTCAAATGATATTATATAATATTCTATACATTATCTGAAATGTTGTTTTCTTGTGATGTTTAGGTATATCTTACTTTCATATTGTCTAACGGGTTACTACAGTTAAATGTTGTTATGTCCAACTCCACGGGGGCATTCGACTTCGAGAATACACTGGATTGGGTGAGCATATTATTCCCCAAACATATCCTTTCCACGGGCCTTTTTAACTATTAGACATCATAGTAACAAGATGAACAAGAAAGAAATATCAGTATGTGACCCCTCTAATTATTCATGGCACCTTCCATTATTTTTGGAGTTCCACCACACTTTCGTCACATCCCCCCCCCTGCCCCCACAACCACCACAAAAAAAACCCAACAATACAGGCATCCAGACATGACCAGCAATTACGAACCTTTATTCTACCCACCCCACACAAGCAATATATTGTTACTTGAGCGTCTTAGTTATTCTAATTAATCCCGAACCATTCTCAAAATATATCAGAAGAGATCTAAAATGGCAACGTGTTTATTAAATAATTTGCAGGCATCCATTATTATTAATTTGATATATGGCGAGTGACGTATTTGGAAACAAGATCATATTAAAAAAATGTGAAAGTGCAATCTCAAACTAGCCTTCTAATCGATATTCTATCAAAATGGTATTCGGTAACTGTTTATGATTATTATTAACATACATGCATACGGATACATCGTTAATATGTTAAGGATAATCCTTGTCTCTTACAAGGCGTGTATTAACTGTAAGTCAGGATAACAACATCCATATTTATGTGAATTAATCAATTACATACTGTTCTTCGTGGTATGTTTTTTTTTAATTTGGCGATTTAATGTCATACATATATTATTAATGTCAAAACTCAATTGATTATGAGAAAAATCCAAGTATAGATCGATTCAGATTGTAGGTCACCATTTTGGTTAGTTTAGACACAGTCATTGTTGATGACGGCGAGAAAAGGCTTCAAAAAAAGAAATAAAACATATCCAGCAAGTAACTGATCCTTTGTAATATTCATGGAAAGATTGTTACGTCGAATATTGAAATAGTAATGATATACAACATTAATGTAATTTAGAGAACAGCCTGATAGATTCGAATACTATTTATTTGGGTGTAAATATTATTACCCAAACCCGTGTGTTCCATGAACTAATTAAAAACAGTTGTCAGAGTCCAGATTAAAAAGAAAATAACCTGACAATAAAGTCTAGACTACGATGAAATATATCTGCTAGACGACATGGAATGCATTCATCTTCTCGAGATGTGTGAAGGGAAACTGGAACTCATTTCCCAGTCCCAAGACATAAATAAAAACCATATGGAAAAAGTCCATATTATACTAGTATAGTAAACTAGAGGAATTCCTTTCAAGGTGATGCTATTCTTTGTGGTTTACCTTCAACTTATACAATACACGTACTAAGGAAAGTATTATGGTTGTACTAGAATAGTAAAGTATTATGGTTGTACTAGAATAGTGAAGTATACATGTAATACTAGGTTTTAAATGATCAGAACGCAGGTTGTCATAATTGAATGGCTCTAGGATTTGCGATACTATTGAATTGCCTTTATGGAATTGTAAATTCTAAATTTCCGAATGCTATAA